>JAECUM010051920.1:0-30606 GCA_016617855.1 Megalonaias nervosa | reverse complement strand
ATATTAATCAAATGGCTTTGTTGACGATAAGTCAACGAGTAAAATTGGCGTTTATCTATTATAATCCTACACGGTATAATCCTCTGACACCGCCAGTGAGGCTTGATGGCTCACAAACAAATATGACCACGCCCACGAAGAAGAGCGTGGGCGTGCAATCTGTCATCCTTCCGTGCAGGAATATATTAAGAAAACAGGCCAGACATGAAGATTTGCAATATGACCAATATGGTAAGGACGAGATGCCCTTATGAATACTGTACGAACGGACGGTCCATGCCGACCAAGAAGGAACAGTCTGCCGGACCCCAAAGCTAATATCGTCTTTGGTACGCCGTCCTGACTCCTGAAGAACAGGTCCAGCCGAATGAAAAAGATGTGTACGTTTCCAGTTGTAGAGAGTCTGTCGTCTCCGACTGACATGTTGGATGACCGATCGACCGGACCTACCATTCCTATGGAATTCATAGCTAACGGGCATTACTTTTGAAGACGTTAGACCAAGTGGCATAAAAGAGGAGAAAAAAGATTGTGCGAAATGATGAGGCATTCTGATGATCCTTCAGCATCATTTCCCCTTGATGAAGAATATGAAACGGAAATGCCAGAACATACCGATCCGACAACAGAATGGATGAAATCTGGGGGAAATCCATAGGATTTTGACTGATTTGCCATCCTCACATCTTCAAATCTGCTTACAAGTTCAGTGCCTTGATAGATGTTGACGATGATAACGACAAAGATCTTTATGGTGAGTCATGTGCATGCAACTTTTAGACCCCGCTAGAAAAAAGTCTTCTAACAATATATTTTCATTACACGTACCTTATCTGGATGTTCATAAGGTGCACAGATAAATCTTTAACGCCATGTCAGATTTAGTCAGGAACATTGTGTCAACTTTTCTCACTACATGACTTCATGCATCTGACGATTGTTTGCGTCTAACAGAAAAGGTCGCAAACGAACATTAAATGTTTTTCGATGCGCCCCCTCCCTTTCGGATCTCCACTTCTGTTAGGGCTTTGAATCGAGGTAAGAACAGCAGGAGGCACAAGCTTTTGTCTTTATCTTCCTCCAGAACCTACTATCTCGGCGCAACCTTGTTAAAGAACGTAGATGAGGACAGGCCGCCAGAGAATTCACAGAAGCGATTCCCAGCAAGGACGGCTCATATGGTCCTATTTACCACGTAGGCATGGAGTGGAGGGAGAGGAACACGGTTTCTTCTTCTTTCTTCCTTCCGTCAATCGTCAGTGACACATCATTACCCAGGCCCTCTGGAGACCAACCTGAGGCGCCAGACTACTCATTTCTTTTTAGATGCGGACCAACTATTCTCCAGAAACGATGGTCCATCCAACCGTATCACAGGGTCTCTGGATTTTGTTATTCGAACCCCTCCACTTTCATCGTCCTACTTTCATTTAGGAACTAACAAAGCAATCCCGTGAAGTGGGATGCTTTTCACGAGAAAGTCTAGTCTTCCGCCATTAGTGAAACATACATCATACATGACGTGAAATTTATAACATTAACTTCAACATGCGGAGTTAGTAATTTATGAATGATATCTGTAGATCCGAACTATATGCAGATTCATTTTGAGTGTTCAGTAGTTCTAACAACACTGCCTTGTTCCTTCCTAAGAATAGTTTACTGTCCTTAGTCAACCAGCAAATAATTATTCGTTCCATCTCCTTGATTGATCTGTCGAGAAACACAAAGCTTGAGGGCCCTGTACGTGCCCTAAGATGTTACCCGAGAGGCAGGATCAGTAACAGCATCTACTGTAAATATTATTACTATCGCTGAAGGCGGGAAAGCAAGACTGAACCCTAAAATCTCTCTCACAGGATCAGGAACACAAATGAACATTTAGCTTATAAAATACGAGCGACTTCCATGAGCCTTGCCTTGAACGTAATGTCTCAATTCAGGACATATCAGAGGCAGCCGACTGGCACGCGGTCTGCTTTTGTAGCCCCGCATTCGCATGAAATAGTCTCTCTATAAGATATTATTAAATCACGCTGGGTTAGTGGTAGCTGTACCGACAGGAACCACTCCCCATTTATGAAAATACAACCTTAGACCCAGATATGAATTTTCCATTTCGCTGAATTCGCCTGGGAGGCTTTTGATGGTGAAACAGTTATCAAGTGCAGAATCCCACCCGGATCTCCCGAAACGTATATAAATAAATTGTCTTTAGTTGTGCTAAACTAACATTAGGAGAAGTTCATCCTTCTAGTAGAGAAATAATGCTCCTACTGGCTGACACAGGTAGAAGTAGGTGTTCGTTATCTTCTCATCGTCGGACCTACTCTCTTAATGGAATGTGACCAGATATTGTCCCTGACGGAGAAAGAAAATGTGTTAGTAAATTATTTTTATCCGATAATACTTACCTGATCACACTGTAAATAATCTCTCCTGCCCTTTCCTGTAATGTGTGCATCCTCAAAGGCTTCGCTCAAGGAAAAGAAGTGGTACACACGCCTATATAACATTTAGCCAGAAAGAAGTTTCTCGTCTCTCCGGGAGGGCTAGATACGGAGGTAGCAGAAAGTTATCCTAATGCAATGTGATCAGGCAAGGATTGTTAGAGAAACATAATTTTAAATAAATGTCATCCGCATATAATACAAGACTACCAATAAGATTGGGACGCAATCAATGCACATGTGTGTGCCTTGGAAAACGATAACTTTGCAAATAAAGCATGAACTAAGAATATTGTAAATCCCACTTGCTCGCGTTATATGGTGGTCTAGTTGCTCGTCTTTGTTCAATATGGTGTCGGGGTCAAGTCACGTAGCTAGCCTTGCCGACTATTTGGATCTGTTAAGTAGCACTCTCCCGAGCAGTAACGAAGACTTGCCATCACAGAAAAAGCCAATTCACCCGTTACGGGAAAAGCCTACTATTTTGTCACAGATTAAAACAATTGCTGTTCATAAAAGATAAGAGTTTTTTGGTAAGTCAGCAATTAGACAATGTTTCCCTTACGATAAGCTATCCGACTGGAAATAAACTTAAGCAATCCGCGCGAGAACATAGACATGATTCCAAGTGGTATGAGGAAGGGAGATGTACTTGCAATATTACAGCTCGCATAAGAGCCAAGACCGTTTGTGAGAAAACTTTCGCTTGATAACCACGGCTAATTGCAACAGCAACTGTGAATGAACTCAAACATTTCACGCTCCAACACAGAAAACGGATACTAAGAGGCGCAAGAAAGACTGCCATACTTATGTTTATAGAACTCCCTCCAGACGAACCGCGTCCGACCAAGAGACAGCTTCGTAGCACAATTTCATATCTTGATCCTCCACGGGCAACACTGACTGACATTGCAGGCATGGTCTCTGATGAACTTTCACTGCTGAGGCCGCTGCATATATTCGGCAATGAGTTTATGTTGCAAATAATCGTTGGTAATTTTGAAAATTACTATGTAATCATTCCACACGCGTACAGACCAGGAAAACGACGCTATGAAACTTCATTCGAATATACATCCGTTGATGATATCAACGTTTCAGCACAAGGGCATCTCTAAGTTCAAGGTGGACATTGTTCTTGGCGTGTTCTTGATTATGCCGCGTAAAACCGACACTCAATTCACCCGACAATGTTGTTTGAAAAATTGCTTGGTAGTGCACACAGTGGTGCCCTTACAATCTTGAACCGTGAATATACTTAGGGCATTAATGATCTAATCGACAAAGCTATAGCAAAGATTCTTGAAATGTTACAAAAAAATACAACAACGCAGGTTCCTGATGGGCTTCTGACACGTACATAAAATCAAACTTCATATTCGCGATTTATCCAACGTACTATGACACAAACCGGCATTAAATATGCAAAAAGCACCTGGACAAACTCAAGTTTGGTAACATTGAATTTTTTGTGCAGGTTACCAACTTCATTAAGTTTGAACGGCTCAACCACCGTGATGTTGCTGTTAATGTGTTTACCTGGAACAAAGGCTTTCAAACCATTTGACTATCTATCGTGAGAAGAGAAGATTCGACGCATATACGATTCAGAATTGATTTGTTATTGTTGAGCAACACGGACGGCCCGGTTTTATTGTATCAGCAAGTGTAGATAAAAGATCTTTCTCGAATGGTGCAACGGTACAGCAAACAGAAGGGGAAATCATTTGATATCGACGATGCATGCATACATGCATTTATCACCAAACATCTTCTATGATGGTCATTAAGTTTACTGTGGGAAAATCGGTTAGAAGCCGAATTGTAATTGTGCCAGAACACTGCAATAACTTTTGAAATTCATCACAATCCGGATTTCTAATGCCTAAACATCCCCATTGACGCCAATTCTGAGGTTAAATCAAATGCGACGCAAGTTGCTTAACACGTAGCGAACAGGTTTTGCGACATTGTTGTCAGATGAGATGACCTTCGCAGGTATGACGGTAATTTAATTTTGGAAGGAATAGTAACAGTATTGAACTCAGCAATAGGTGCTATCCCAAACAATATGGAGAATAAATGAAGTTCTCACTAGGTCAGCTGCAATTAATTGGCTCTCTGCAGATTTTGATTCCAGTCTCAAAACACTTGTGAGCAATCTTGCGGCGTTATCCAACAATCGATTTAAGATTACTCACCAATACGGTGTTTCCTCGATGAATCATAAAAGTTTAGTTTGCTCACTCGTTCAGGCGTTTCCAACACTATTACATTAGCGGCGTGGAGAAGTTTGCAGAAACTCAGTTGCCATCTATTGATCCCTTTCATCGTTGTCCCGCAATGGTGTTTCCTCCAACGCTTGTTGACGGATACGATCAGGCTATCCCAAACATAACATTATGTATGTTAAAACAGAAACCTGTATGGTTAGGCAATGATTCAGGCTATGCTTGTAGGCGAGTTTGCATGGATCAATCCCGTGCATGTAAATTTCTACGCTCACATACACTGCTACGACAGAGCTTTGACAACAGATTTTTCATTGAAGTTGATATGGAGTATCCAGACAAGCTGGACAACACCACAATGATTATTCGCTGGCACGGAAGCGATGTTGGTGCCCCGTCGGTTGCTATCGCCATATCAGTGTGGAATCATGGATGATATCGGACTCGAATTTACGGAATGCGTCAAGCTTGTCCAGATCCTGTGAAATAAACTTAATTATGTTGTCCACGCTCTCAATTAATAGTTGTATCTGTTGCTGAGGATGCATGCGCTTCGAGTCCACCGGGTGCTTTGATTTCGCCAGCGTGCCGGGATGGCGAAATATATACGAATGAATATGTATCTGAGCACTATCGCAACTAATGAGTTTGAGAAAGAGATTTTCAAGTTCATAAACAATATTATGTTCTGGAAAATCGTGGAAAATATTCGAGAAAGGATCAGAGCTGACCTTGCCTGTCATCGCACACAATATAAAGGCATGATTGAGTTAAACAAGTGACAGTCAACTGGCATCGACTCGAAAGAAGAAACCTGCAACACATTTCAGTGTAGGCCAATCCCATACCACCCAAATACCCCGACTGAACTGCAAGTTACATGTTTCCACACTCGGTTCGCGCGCTGATTAGTGGCCTAGACGGAGCTGGAACAATCAAATTATTGCTGCAGCTGATCATACGTTGGTTACCGTGGGATAGGTTGTACGTGATTGCACCATCCGCGGACGATCAAGTATTATGATGTATTCAAGGATTTCACGGAAAGTGCTTGCGTCGTCAGAGACATCTTCGTCATTCACTATTTGAATTCTTTTCAACAATATAAGATGTCCATGCTGACAGCGATCATGTCCCGGACACGAATAACTTTGTCGTGTACGATGATGTGATGCACAAGTGGCAAACAACCCAGTAAGAATATTTTCGCAAGGCCGGCGGAACAAAACAAATGTGTATGTGACACAACAATACGTACACGTGCCTAAAGTTATCCGGGACAACGTCAACATGTTAATAATATTTTGAGGGGTTGACTCGCACGACCTGGTTCGATTGTCAAGACAGCCAAATGCATCAAAGATATCAAGGAAACCACGAGAGAAACCGAGGTAAGTAATGAATGCTTTCCAGAAGCAGACGAAAAATTCAAAGAAGGTCTAGATACATCGAGAGGCGACATCCAGGACATTAGACACAACACTCGTGTTATTGCAAAAGATACTCGATGAAGACGTCAGAAAGGCACTTGAGCATATTCGACCACCAAGTCAATGATGGAATCAAAGCGACCATTATATACCGAACCAGGTCGTCATTGGATGTTCTAATATCGCCATTGTGCCGGGTGCAGATTCGCACCTTGACAAAAAATCTTTGCCAGTTTTCTACTCATATTTAGCGAGTAAGCTCAATATTGCGTACCATCTAGGATGCTTCAATTATAGACTACTCTCGTTTCTATTGCGTACCTGTTTTGATTCCAAAACATGTCGCAAAGGAAACAGACTTTGCTTATTTACGAGTACTAGATGCTTATTTGCTTATTTACGAGTACTAGATGCAAACGCGACACAAGAAGGGGTCCATATCGTGAAAACACGTTGGGCGTGAAGACAACGTTTTACAACCCATCCAGAATATGGTTTCGAGTTACGATAAAGCACGAGTCAGAGGATGTAAATCATGTGATTTTTCCTCTAGTCAGACGGTATTACGATCCCACTTGGTCGGGTGTTTTTTCAAAACGGTGTAGCTTCATTGACACATTGTCAGATCAAATCCAAATCAATGACACCAGCAGATATTTCTATAAATAATGTACCTGTAATTATCTGTCACGAGAAAAAATATTCCACTCGGAAGAGGCATTTTAAGTGTCACTGTCGATTCTCGCCAACTTTAATTTAGTGCATGCCATTATAATCTATGCGTAAAGCACATAACGTCGAGACACGTGATTAGTTGAAATTTAATTGGGGTCAATACATAATAAACTTCCAGATCTTTTGGTCAATCAGAAATCTTTGTTTTCATAGGCGTACTTGAGTAGTGGAGTTTGAAATGGAGGGTTGACTGGAATGGATTTACTTACAATACAAAAATTGAGGAGACGCTTGAAAGTATTCCTTAGTTGTAAGTTTGAAAATTAATTAGATACTTATAGAAATATTATCTACGGACGTTTTTGCTTGGCGACACAAAGTATCAATAAAGTTTAACAGTTTTGAAAATACACATGATCTGCAGCGAACCTAACACTGTTGGACCAGACGAAAAAACATAAAAATGTTCACATTGTATGAATGTCAACTTCCCACATGACTAATTCATACTACTGTACATAACTGGTTGAAAAGCAAACTTTCTTGACACTGAAATGTCGACTAGATTACTAAAAAATTATAACTGTAAACACCAGAGCCATTAAAATATCAATGGCTGGGTGTGACACTGCAAACGTTGTCTCTTGTTATAGCTTTATCTACGAGGATTACGTATTGGCATGTTTTTGAAATGCTGTATTCATTCCGAACATGTTCATGTTTGGGACCAATTGTAAAAAACAAGCAGCAATCGGGTGCCACTGTATTGATTTTATAAGAGCGCAAGTAGTGTACTGTGTTGAGGAATGTGACGACAGGGACCAGTATCTATTCCAACTGACTTGTACAAGGAACGAGTGATTGGACAAATCTTTCCTGAGCCCTGGTTTTGATAAACTACTGTCGAGCCATTGATACTGAAATTCAATTAAAACTCGTGATTGTTTAAAAGGATGGGGAAACTGTTTAGTACCTTGTACAGTGGAAAAGTCTGGAAATATAAGAGATATGTATATTTTACAACTTGAGAAAGCTGTTTTTTGTTTAATACAATATATTGATGGATTCATCATCTCCCCGCCCTTTTGCTTTGTTCACAGTTAAAAAAGTACACTTTACAGCAAAATACAAAGAGTTCGCCATTTAAAACAATACAGTCCCTATTATGTAGAACCTTCATAGAAAATGGGACACACTATATTCAGATCCAGACTAATCCATAGGCTATAAAGGCTATATTCTTAGGCCCTCGTAGTTTGTACTCTCTATTCTACGCCCTCCATTCCGTATTAAAGTAACAGCTGAGCGACCTTCCCTCCTATACTACTTAGGCCCCTTATAACCTTATTCACGTCCTGACTATAAGGTACTCCCAGATAGATAAACAAAAAAAAAATTCCAGGATCTTTTCATGCACATGGTTTCTTGTGTCAGGCATATGACAAAAGGCGAAAAAGGGAGAATAATGCTTCTGCTAGAATGGTTATGGAAAAAGTAAACTTGGGGACTCAGCGCCTCCTGCATGAAATAAATGTTAATAGTTTACATTTTTCTGCCGACGATATAATATTTTCATTTATAACCGCTTTAAAAGGAAATGATTCAAGCTTCGAATCATTACCTACACCTACAAATATTTCTAGTTTAATATGAGGGAGACAAACCGCTAACGTATAATCTAAATCGGTGCATAGGTTCTATCCCTTTTCAATGAAATTGACAATTTGACTGTACATTATTATAACGCCAAAACTATTCAATGATTCCGCTGTCACACTTGGATGTGCGAGAAGATACAATTTTATCGTTCTGCTTATGTAGGATGAATTTTTAAATTCAGAACTTAAAATTGAACACAGACTGCTTGAACAATATTATGAGTATTTTGTTTCCTTGCTCAACAAAGGACTAGGTTTTGTTATAAATCGCTGCCATTTTATTTTCAGACTGGTAAAAATGTCAAGTCCGAATATGAATGTAATAGTTTGTGTCGGCGGACTGATATCAAGTTCCGGTTCTTTTCTCTACGGCCTGGACTTTATATATGCTGGGGAAATGGAGATTAACTCAATCATATGTCAGGTAGCTCGATCTAAAGTGTATACGTACATGACTTGTTTGAATCAATCGTCAAGATGCGCTGTTTCGTTTAGAAATGATTTAGTATATATTATATTCGAAGGTGACCCTTTTAATAGCCTGAGAATTTCATAGGATACACTCATTAACTTTCACCTGACACTGTCTGATTTTCAAACAGATTTTATTTTTGTCGTGTGACTGACACTACCACACCTTCACTAGCCAAAAATTCCGGTATGTTATCCATATCTACACTTGACATAGGGTTAATGTTTTGGAACATTGGCAAGCGAAGATGCCTCCTCCAAAGGAATTATTTCTTTTAATTAAAGCTTTGTATTAAGTACGTTTGAGAAAAATGCATCGGAACACATTCTTCTCGCTTACGCTATTACCCTTAAAAGGGAGAATGGTACCAATCGCTATCAAAATTATATGAAAAGAAAGAAAACAAAAAATAGCCACGATAGTACTTGTCAGCTTATAGAGACATTCACATGATGAAATTAAAACTTTGCTTGCCTTCTCTGCTTACTACAACATCGAGAATTTAACAGCACGTGGACAGTCTTCACATACGTTTTGTTCAGTGCACTTCCAGTGCAAAATGAGACATGGTGGACACTTTTCCGATCGTCAATCGGTATTCCTTGTAGGATCATTATACAATCGCCCAAGAAGGACATTCAATCAAATCAGCAATAAAATACGTTCACATTTTGTAACTTGGTCACTGTATGATCTAGTGTAAACAGGATGAAATGCCGCACATTAAGATGCCACAATGAAAGCGACACGTATTTTGGAAGAAAATTGAAAATTGTACTACCCTCTGCACTGGTTATGGTTAGACCCGTCATCCGCTTTTCTGGACCCAACTTGTTACCCCGTCGCAATTGTACAAGTCCATTATTTGGAATATTTCTGATAATTAAAGTGCGGATCACTCTTAACACCCGGGAATGAACGTACTTGAAAGTGTACGTCAATGTGGTCATGTAGGCACATTTAATAAAATTAAATTTAATTCGAATTATTCTCAAATTTATTACTACAATAATTAACAAAAGTCTATTCACTGACATGATTGTTAAATTCCCTGCACCTTAAATGTAATTTTAAAAGAAAACCCTACAGATAAAACTTATGGAATTTTTCAATGGTAGACATGTACGTTGGGCCTATCAAAGCAAATAACAGTGTAGTATGAATTTGTTTTCAAAACTCGTTGCTTTCGTTGTGACGTTACAGTGCGCGATATTGAATCCGGTTTGTAAATGGATGTATGAGGATCCACATAAAGTTAATAATTTCCAGTTATATTTAGGTGTAATTAAATTCTTAAAAACAAAACTCGTTACTGAAGTAGTCGGTTCTGAAAGCCTACGCGACCTGAACGACGGCTTCTGTAGAAAAAGTACATAAGTATTAAACTTTGAAGCAACGATTGATATCTTATTTGAGATCAATAATGGTCCCTACCTCATGAGATATAAGTGTCGCTTCCAAATTTAGTAACTGTGATTTCCACGGCATTTTCTCTCACATGCTAAATATAAGAATGCGGATCTAAATAGTGGCCAATTTTGACCCTCACTCCAGCCCGTGCTTGTTATCATGTCATATAGACTTGAATGACAACGTAACAACTCATGACATGTCACAATTGAAAGCAGCATAAACAGTAGTGAGCCTATTGAAATCAAATTATGTTTTCTTTAAAATGTTGAAAAATAACATTTAAAAATTAAACGTGTCGGCATTGAATTGATGGTTGAAACGTCGTTCAGATTTTCTAAACCTATGATTTTATGAAGTTAAGTTTCTTCGTACATGGACCCAGATGCTCCCCGGTCAAAATCGTACCGATTTAGAAGGTATCACTACGATTACATCCGACTTGCATTTTGATTTTAAATTATTTGCAACGGAAAGAGGAAGTTGTTTAAAATTACTTTGATGTCAGATTAGGTTTCGTATATTTTTAATTGCTTTCACTAATAAAATACAAATATTTCCGAATAACGAAACGCTTACATTTCAATTAACCTTCTAATTTAAGAAATTTGATATGAATACTTTATATTATGACACGTACTCTATATAGTTTACGTTCAAATGAAATATTTCTCATAAACTGTTTCATTATAAGACTTCAGACGGACAGATCGAAGGAGACCTATGCAGACAGACATCCAAACAGACTCCAAAGTAGATAAATAAATTAAAGACACAGAGACAGTCACATACACAGGTAAAGACAAATAGACAAAAACATATTTAGTTTCTTTCTGTTACCATGTAGGCAAAGAACTGGCTTCTGGTGAGCTCTTTTACTGTCATTTTCGGCCCCATCTTTGCCAAGACCTGGAGAGTTCAGCGGATATTTAAACATGCAACAAAAGGGAGTATGGTATGTCTCTTTCCTTGTCCATCAATGAGTTCTTAAAGTGCCAAGGATATTAAACTATTTCCAAAATGCATTTAATCTAAGTACTCAGAAAATTGATGATGTGAACAGATTTCCAATTTCGTATAACATAATGCAATATTGCCATGAAAATGACATCAAAAGAGGAAACGAAAACAGTAAATACATGCATCATTTCGAAGAAACCATGCAAGTATCATTTCACAAATTTATTATTGTTCCAACGGTTTTCTCTGTAAATAATCATGATATTCGTAAAGAATGAATTTTAATTGAAGATCTTTTTTTTTGTTTATGGCATTGTTTCAGTGGTGCATATAAACTGCATTGTAATATGACCTTTTTGTTTTCTTAAGATTATCACCGATCAGAGGTTGTTGATGCTTCTGGGATTAGCCCTTATAGTAGACGCGATCATACTGACCGCTTGGCAAGTCTTTGATCCCCTCCTCTACCGATCGGTAGAGGTGAATCTAACCATTCAGGTAAATTGTATATGACCATACGCTTCGTCTTATGGAAAACGAGTTGCTTGTGACAGATTTTAACAAATGCAGAATGCTTAATCATTTAAATATTCAGTTATTTTTGCTTGTTAGACATTTTCCCACTTTCTTTTCTGTAATTGACGATTTGTCTGATACGTATGACATTTGTACGCTCTTCATCTGTGGAGCCTGTAATGGTCCGTACCGTGAAGTTGCTAGCACATTTCTGGTTATGTGACGTGTTGTCAGTTGTTTGAAAGCAACTATATGATTAGTAAGTTCTGAGATAATTTGCAAGCAATTTAGTTTTTTCTCATAGTATATTGATAAAAGTTTGAATTTACATACCGAATCATTAATAATTATCTTGCCACAGTAAACGGCGGCAGATTCACGGAGCAAGTTTACAAATCCGACAGCTTTGCAAACTGTTTACGCGTTCAATTCCATAATCTAAATATTTTGTCATTATTTACCATGTGGTTTAACGTCAGTGCTCTGTTATATTGTTTATAGCAATTTCAACACATTATTGCAGTTGGTAGATCAACGTATCGGCGATAGACCGGATTTGACTTGAGTTACAACTATTGCCATCATAACAAATCTCGTAACAAGAACATATTCACATTAATGCGACAGAGAAACGAATACTACAAAAGAAACGCATTTAACAGAATAATGATTAGAGGGAACACACAACATTAGTGTTGGACTTCCCATTTACGGCCAACGAAAAAATGGCACGAACATTCAGTGTCCAACAGAATCCAAATATCCAAGATATCCAAGGTTAGTTGGCAGGGTGTTAAGTGCTGGGCTGGTATTACGTTCCAATGACGGCGCTTGAACATTGGTGAATGGTTGTGAATTTCTTGCCTGCGCTTCAACGTTAGGCTGTCAAATTATCATGATGTAGCACAACCAGACATAAAAAGTTTGCAACGTGTTTCAGAACACATTTTTATTTGCAGTTGATTTTTAATCCTGTCAAGGAAGTGGCAAGTGGCACACAAGGCTGATCAACGTGGATGTATGTGACATCGTGTTTTTCAATGATATCAAATATTTCACGCGGAAAAAATCTGGTTAAATTCACGATTTGGACTGGGACGTATTGAAAGAGGTGTTTTCCGTTCGACGGTAATCTCGCTACCTTTGTGTTTCAGAGTTTCGAGCTGCTAAGGGTATTTACAAGTGGGTAGGGGCACCGATGGATGTATGATCCAAATTCAAACTCGCTCCTAAGTTACGACTCTATGAAACGGTCGTTTGGACTTCATTTAATTTTGAACGTGCATACTTACAATTTTTACTACTTACTAAATTTTGTGAAACGTAGCATCAGATTTTCAATCTGCTGGATGGCCATATTATCTCAAGTATGATATTTAAAAGCTTCGATTTTTAGAGTACAAAAATACGTGTTCGTGAAAATTCAGCATTTGAAAAATACGTGCCAAGCTCTATATCGAATTTACTGTGCGTTGTTTGTGTCTGTATTATTGTGCTTCCGTTTGGAAGTTTCTTCCATAATGATGATCGATCTCGTTTGTTTCTTAAGTTTGAAGATACTATTTGCATGTGACACAGGTCCTGCAGGTTGCAAAAGGAGCTACCAACAATTATAAACCAAAAGAAAAATAATGGAAAGAATCCTTTTGACCCTCATTTACCAACATAGCGTGTTTCGTTTATGTGACATATATCAGACAGACGTTGAGTCGTTACCTTTTATTATATATGGAGTATAATGACATTTAACTCTTCGAATTATATTTGACTCATTTATCTTTACCAACCAAAATGATCTAAATACTGAAACTAACGACATGATCTACATATTAGAACTAACGACATGATCTACATATTAGAACTAACGACATGATCTCTGTATTAGAACTAACGACGTGATCTACGTACTAGATCACACTATAATATGTGTTACAAGAAACCGATTGCTTATCAGACATGCAGGTCAGTAAACATTCCCACATGCTGAAGTGTTCCAAAACTAGCGCCATCGAACAACGCTGTTGATTTGGTGTGGTGTAGCGCTATACAGCACAGCAGCTCCAGTAGGTTATTTATCGCCGTGGCAATCGGAGCCAAGTGCCTCGTTCAAGGACACGTACAAGTAGCCGACCTCGGATGATCTGACGGTAGGATTCGAACCCGCACGCTTCGATTGCGAATCGGAATGCTAACAACTGCGCCCGCGCAACTCCTGACCTAAACTGAGCTAGGTTATCTTGATACGATCTTAAAGCTTACGTGTACCAAATTGACACTAGTGTACCCGCTTATTTTCCCAAAACCAGCACACACACACACACACACAGAGATTAACTCGGTGCAAAATAATATTCAAAGTACGAAAGTTACAGTAATCTTCGTTGTTTTACCATGAGACCATGAAACCTCTATGTAGAATGCTTGGGGATGGTGTGCCCAAGAGCTTTTGAACAAGTTATTTTAACGCACAGGTAAACTATTTTAAGAACTGTAATACCTACATGAACGCACGGACCTAGGTGTACACAAGCAAATGCCATACTATATTTACTCAGCCAAGTTTGTTCGAGTGAGTAAAAGTATGTAATTAACTGCAAGCATGTTTAGAGACCTTTTGTTCAGTGATACATGCTATGTCAATCAACTAAAGTAGATTTATTAAGGTTTATCCGAGCTGCATATTTTTGGGGGAAAAATCTGTTTGAAATGTACAAGAGATTAAAAGTAATAAATATTTGAAAGCATTCAATAGTATGCCTGCGTGTAATTAAATGATTGGCAATTGATTACAAGTTGAAACGGATATAGTCTACATATGCTCTTTGTGAAAGGACACGTTGCATTTTGCATTCATGACCTTGGACAATGTCGTTACAAGAGGCAAACAATAATCGCAGAACTATTTTAATTCGCGAGTGTATAAGGCAAACAACTACATGTAACGAAAAGGAACGCTTAATTCCCAAGGGCCAGTTTGTTGCGATACTTGCTACCCAGCTCATCAAACCGTTGGGTTTCCATCCTCCTGTTTCTTTTGCAAGAAACTTTCGAATCTGCTTAACCATGAGTTATCCCAGTTGTTTAAGTTTCTCTCTAAGCTGAATTTTGTACTCTCTCTATTACAGACCAAACATAATGGAAATGAAACGACCAGTACCAGTTTTATCATCTACGAATGCAGATCGACATATGGTGCTATATGGCTATGCGTCATACTGGTGTGGAAATGGCTCCTATTGACGGTCGGCCTATACCTGGCGTGGCAGACGAGAGAAATAGCCATACCTCAAATGAACGATTCCACAACTACGACTGCTAACATTTTCCTTACAGTGTCTCTCTTCTGTGTCACAGGGGTGGTTATATCTTACCTCCAGGAATTGCCGGATGCTAGAGTCATTGTGAGCGTCGTTTGCGTTTCGGCTTACACAGTGGTGATACAGATGTTACATTTTTGCCCAAAGGTAGGGTTTAGTACATTGTTTTTCATGTCCAAGCTTTTCTATGAAAATGTAAGCCGTTCGAGGAGGGACAAAATCTTTGTATCCTACTGTTCGCAAGGGATATCATTTTGAATTGAGAGTAGTAACAAAAGTTGAAATTGACAGCTTTTGGCAGCTTTTACGGTCCACCTGTTATGTTTGGCCAAGTGGTCTAAAGCTCTTGCCTTTATCAGTCACTGACATCTCAACTCTGCGTGGTTTTGAGTCTTTAGCTCCGCTAATGTGGACATGTAAGAAAGCTGCCAGTAGCTTCCCGGGGGTCGTTGGATCTAACTGGGGCTTTCCCGGGTTCTTCCTCCACCAGTTATACTGTCTGCCCTATTTAACCTATCTTGCGCTGAGTAATGGCGTTAAACCCTAAAACAATAAACAAACAAACAATATCTATGACTGATAACTAGTGCCACGTGACTCTTACAAATAAACGACCCGGGATGTATCTATGTAGGAAGTTTTAGACGAAGAGACTTCACGTGATTCGATTGTCCATATCCTACATCACTACTTTAATGTCTTACATACAACTACTTCATTCCCTTACAATTATACCTTAACCCATTTTCTACTTAATCATTATCGTATAACCATTTCTTTACAAAACTGCATTTCCTACTTAAAACAAAAATCGTGGAACATCAATGAAATTCCTGCAAGTTTCTTATTTCAAATAACCGCATTTCTAAGGCAATGCTCGTGTCAGAGTTGGGTGTGCGGAAAGGTATTTTCCTGAATGAACCGTCTCCTTTACTAACAGAATGTTCTTGCGACTTTTTTTCATGAAACGAAGATCTTGATACCCTCCAGCCATCAATTCCATAGATGGAATAAGACATTGCTTCAAGTGTTCCTAGTTTGCTGTTGAGTTCATAAAGCGTCCTTTGTGTGGTATGTCATGAAAGGGGCAAGTTTGTTTCTTGCAGGCGTAGTGAGTATATTTTGAATTGTACCATAAAATGGTAGACTGTTCATATGCTCCAGACTGAATAATAAAGTTCTCTATTTTCTTCTCATATAGGTGTACTTCTGGTGGAAGAAACCTGACAATGTTCAGATGAGGGTGTCTATTTCGTCGCTGGCAAACAGGGTGGAATTTCTCTCTCACGAGAAAGGAAACAATATCCTTAGTATTATCAGGGAGAACAATTCGCTGAAGGAATCGCTTTCCGAGGTGAGGACTTACATTCCTGCTAAATTCAAAACGGTACATATCAACTTGAGTAAATGATTGCATTTCTGTCCATTGCAAATATGATCGACTAAACGTCTTGTAGTCGAGGGGCCAGATGTGAAGCATCAGAACATTTTGTTTTCAAGTCTGCACCCATATCTAGGGTATGCGACAGAACTGCAATGCATTTATATGAGGCGCGTTTGAAAGGTTCTAAATATTTGTAGGTTGTAAAACTAAGTTCTTCATTGGCAAATAGCCTGTCAGAAAATCACATCAATGTATTCCCTAATATTCTCTACACATTTTCTCAGCCTGATTATCCAGCTAATAAGTGCCATTTTGTATTCACTTTTGTTTTGTTGTTCATACACTGAAAACAAAGTGTTCCAAATCAATTGCGCCTCACGGGATTCCGATAAAATCGACTGGCGCTAAATCAGGTTTTAATGGAGCATGGGGCAAAGTTTAAATGGTGTGTTCCTTCAAGATGTCTGTCAGACGGCGGATTTATGTGCCAGTGCGTTGCTGTGTGATAGACGACCACCTCCTTTACCAGGGCGAGGACGGGTGTTTCGTTAGTGTTCACAATTTTTGGCACCAATTTGGAGCCGTACAAACATTGAGTGGTACTAGCAGGGCAGGCACAGATACAAGACTGGGCATTTTGCATCGACATGATTCGTATACAACTCTCTTCAAATGCCGACTACGTCGAGTGACTTGTGGCCTTGGCTCGTTTTCTTTTGATCCAAACACTATTGGTTTCTCAAGTTGTGTTTAGATAAGTAAATCCGTGTTTTCTTAACTTGGTATTTTCATTCAAACGTTTCTGATTACTCGTTTCATAACTGGTGAGTAGTTGTTTTGGCTATTTCGACCTTAACTTCTTTTTGATCAACCGTCTACAAAATGCAGGAGGAGTCTTGCCCAACCGTTTCAGAGCTTCAATGATTATGCAGCATTCAAATGTGTATCATGCATCTTCATCTATTACATCCTTCACAACAACTACTTAACGCTAACTTATCACAGACAAGTCTTCCAGCTCGTGGGCATATTCCGTGGATTCGCGACCATTTTTAAAACGATGAAACCACCACAAAAGTATCTGATATGACTATGATACACATCCGTAAACTTTATCTAAATCGGCCTTGATATCAGTCAGAGAGTACTCTAAGGGCGCTCGGTTTTCATAATATGTTCTTCAAGCCATAGCAAAGCCATTGTCTATGATATTTGAGGTTACTGTCATTGACCTATGTTAATGTCACACGTGTTTACCTTACAGATGTCCGACGTACTGCATGCGCAGCTGCAGATAACATTTTATGACATTGTTTTCTCTATCGACTGGCATTGAATTTATTAAGAGGCTTGATGGAACAACAAAGTTGTACCAAAATGTTCAGAACTTTTCAATTCGGCCTCGTACAACTATTTTGTAGCAAGCCAAGAAACAATATACCATAAACGCACTAATAAGGTAAAACAATGAAGAAAACTAGATATTGCATTTTTAAATAATTTTCTTAACCCGTTGAGTCGGAGAGATAGACGAAACTTAGACTTAATGTGTGGTATTTTTGTGTAATTTTATTTATATATAATTTTAGTTTATAAAACATTAAAACAATAATGATAAACATTGTCGAGTTATTTAGAATCACACATGAATAGTATAGTGTATCTTATGTGTAAGCCCCAGAAATCACCCTGTCCAATGAGATTTTCCTTAAGGCACATACAAGGAATAACTTCCATCTTCCAAGTTAGTTGGGAACATTTAAATATATATGAAAGATATGTTCAGATTAACATTATCTTAATCTTGACATTTCGGAATGGTAAAGACAGATCCTTTTCCTGTTTTGTTTTTAAAATTGCCAGTAAATGCTTGTGCAACATATTTAGCTAACTGATAATCATTCTCTTGAGTCTGATGTTAGTATTTCCGCGTAACATCTTTATTTTGTTTTAGAAAGAAGAGGTAATCAGCGAGCTACAGCATCACCTAAATGACGCGAAAGAAAAACTCGTCCAGTTATACACTGAGGTAGAATTGAAGCAGGATAGCGGATTTGAATTTGACATTTCCTCCATCAGTACATTCGAGGACAACTCTACCGTTCCTTTGCCTCAGATGAACGGATTCATTTCGCATCCTTCTGTCGCCTTTAGACAATTCTCCATCAATGAGGATAATGATCACTTGGGAGGAGATACAAATATAGAAGATATTACTAACAACAGGCCAGATTTACGCGCTAGAATTGAACGGTACAGGGTGTCGGGAATGGAAAGACATGATCTGGGTCGAAATTCAACTATGAAACGCACTGTTAGTATCAGAAGTGCAATAAGTTTGATAAGTCTAGCCGAAATTTCACATCTTCGAGATTCGATTGCTGAAGATTTGGATCAAGCTCAAGTGCTTAGTCGACATTTAAGTCAAAAGTATGCATCTTTACCAAGTATTCATAACTTGACCGAAGAATGGGTGCTAGATTCAGACACCTCGAACGATGAACTGACCTCATCCATTGCAAAATCATACAATATGGATGAAAACCAAGAAACACTTGCATACATAAAAACATTTGTTCAGAAAGGCCACAATTTACGACAAGTTCAGCGCTCTCAAAATCGAAGAACCTTTGCAGGACAAACTGAAGTACAAAAAGAACCAGAGATGAGTGGAACTTCAGAAATTAGTCAGTCTGATTCCGAAATTGAAACAACTCGTTTACCAACAATGGGAATTAAGGCACGTAACTTTAGAGATTGGTCGAGAAGGGCTAAACTGTCGGACATTAGATCTAGACCGCGAAACAGAGTTTCTCGTCATAGTTCGTCTCGCTCAAGCTCGGAGAACAGTCAGCGTAGTCGTCCCGTAGTTCGTCAACTTTCGGACTCGTTTGCGCAAGGAAGCTTTAGAAGCTTCAGGCGCCCTTCGGGTCAGCTGACTCGTGCTCCCCGCAACGGTGAATTCGACCGGTTGTTTCCCCACTTGTGTTCGACATCAGAGGAGTCTCCCACCTCCTCCCTTTGTAACATAAGCGATAGCCAGACATCCCCACAGTTGGCAGATTTAGATCGGATATTCATTTCGACTGTGGAGGACACCTATGAAAGTTCTTCCAACAATGATCATGCACATGACAAGTTCTATTATTCGGATACCTCCAGCAATTGTTCAGAAATGCTAACTACCAACAGGGAGAGACTGATCAGTAATCGGATGATGATGCATTCTGAGCATGCGCTAACGAACTTGTATGCCAATTCGGGAGCTTACACCGCCGACTCGTTTGTTTAAAAATCTCTTTACATAGATCTCGATAGGGGCTGGATAATCATATTGGGTGTTAATTTTGTAGTCAGGTGCTTTGGTTGGTTTACTTTAACTTAACTGGCTGTGTTCTATCTCTCATTACTATGCTGGAATTTGGAAATGTTATTGCTGTTATTTGTTACCGATTCTTCAGCGAATTTTCTTTGCTGTTGGACTCGTATTTTGTTACTGATGCTTTATCATCTATTGTTGCTGTCACTGGATCGTCTGATTGGTTATGTTTTTTACACAATAATCTTTGCGATATTGCCAGAATTTTCCGTTGTACATGTTTTGTTCCTATTAGCATTAGTTATATTAATGTATCTCTGAAACGATAGGAGAATATATTGTCACAAGCACCTGGGGAAGGAATAGTCATCTTTGATGAACTGGATTAAAGTTGTTTTCTATTATCGTTTTTTCTACATTATACTCGATTTAGTAAATCTAACGCTGAAAAGAATGCATTACGTGTATATTTATTGAATTTCATCCCCAGTTGCTTCTCACCGAAAACAAAGGCCGGCCTGAAATGTTTGTCGGAAGCCATGGGTAAAAATCCGCTAATCTGTCAGTTTACTCGTTTCTGCCTGCGATAATCTTCGTCATTTCTTGTTAATAAGACTAAATCTGCTTAACGAGTCATTATAATCCTGAGCAATATTTTCTCGGAAAGTTGACCTTATATCACCTTTCACGCTGACTGACTGAGCCGATGTTGATATTTTGTCTTCCAACACAGTCACTTACTTATCAACAAAATGTCACGTTAGGTGATAAACTCGTTTTCTTCATTGGTTCCTTTAAGAAATATCTTTCTTTAGTGCATATTCATTGGAAACCAAACAAAATCTTTTAGGTGACACCACGGGTGAAAAAAGAGGGCTGCGGATTGTATGTCGTGGCATGCGACGATGTCGATATGTATGTAAAAGACAAGATGAGGAAATACCCTCAATGTACTTGCAAATACTGCTTTACGAGGCATATATTTGAATCCTAAACTGCAATTGGCAGTTAAATAAATAAACCGTGCAAATGTCAATAAACGTCCCTTCTATTTTCTCTTAAGAGTTACAAGTAATGTGCATGCATCATTAATACAGTTTTGAGCGACACACGAGTAGCCTTTCTTGGGATCACTATAAAAGGTCCGAAGGTCCCGCAATCTTGCGTGGTGATTTGATTGATTAATTAAAATAACGTTCTAAAGTCAACTGTTATGCATTATCTACCCATTTTAAATTTTAAATAAAAATCCGATTTCGATCATTAAATGAACATTATTTAAGCTTATGAATCCATAGTTTATCAATATACTCAGAAGAATGCTTCTGTTTGGTACCATTAGCTAGGTTATGATTTATTGTAGTTATCATTCACAAGAAGAAACTGGTACTTTTGTAATGGCAGTTCAAATCGTCTCTCTGTAATGAGAGCACTAGAACAGTCACTGATGTCTGCTATTTCAAAGCTCTACAATCAGTAGTGTAAACAGGAAAGAATCATCCAAGGAGCGAGTGGGAAGAACTTCTCATAAACTTCCTTATGGAATTCATGCAACAAAATGTGAATATTGGTCTGTACGTGCCTTTTTGTCAGTCTGTCTGAAAAGAAACTTTTTCTTCCTTGGAGGAATAAAGACCACGAAAGGCACATCTAAATCATAAAGCTGATTTTCTCACCAGAATTCGAAACGTTGATCAGTACAGTCTAAATCTGAAATAAAACCTTATGCTTGCAAAGCATTTTTAGCAAACAGCGTCAAAGTTTCACTGAAATGCTAATACGATATATGCCTCGTGTATACTAAGCGTACACATTAATTGATATGATGAAACATTTAGTGACCAAAACAATGTTAGGTCGCAAATATGATCGTGTTAGTAACCGTTTTAGAAATGACCATAAAAATGTCCAACTTTGACATCTGAAACCATTGAATACGTTTGAAAGGTAGGAAGCCTGCAGATCTTTGCATACTACATTTATAGAGGCATGGTTTTTTTCTTGCAAACTGTTCATTATCGGTGTGTACATGTTCATTAACAGAATTATCGCTAATCCCCAGATCTCGTATCAATATAACGGTAACGCAAAACGGTATTATCAAAACTGGAAAGACCTAGAAATGCGAGAGACACATAGCTTCTGAATAAACCTGAAGACAATTTGCCTATAAAATACCTGTTATAGACAGTTGTCGTTTAGGCTTGTCGATAACATCCAACGAACAATTACCAGCATAAAGTATTATTTTAGTGATTTTAGCTCTATCACTGACAACGAATAATATTTAAGACATCTTTGCAACAAAATTGGAGTCGAGTTTATTAGACGATGTTCAGACAATTGTGGGAACAAATGAAAAGCGACAAGAAAATGTACGAATTAAATGAATGATCAAATTCATATGCTTCATTTAAAATGTAAATTAAAACGGAAAAAACTAGCTTGTGAGGAGGGAAAGATAGGTGTACTCGAAAGCATCAACATTGATAACAAATATTGTGCACATGAATATTGTGACGAATCGACTAAAATGTACAAATATCCTAGCAAGGTAATAAATGTCATTACGGACAAAATTAAAAGGATGACATTAAAACTTACAAAGTCAATTCCAGATAGACGTATAAAATGCTGAAAGCTAAGTGTAATGCAAGAGACTGCTGTCTTGTTTAGATTCTGAACAAAATAAAATGCAATGTAAATCAATTATATTTTGATGCAATCAGAAGACATTTAAACTTGTTTATAATTTCTTTAAAAATAGATGTATCGATTACACTACAAATTATGCATTGCCCCTCATCTTGTAACTTTCCTTTACAAAGAAGTATTACAAGGCAACCAGTGTAAATTGGTATTGGAAAGCTGTTTACACCACATCAATAAAGTAAATTCCCGCAAGAGTTTCTGAGGGTGCAGATATAATGATTTTGAAGATTTTGACGGTACAAGGTTCACATAACTTTAGTTTCAACATTTAGTATTCTTAACATGTGCAGTAAGTTAAATACTGGTAATATTGATATTTGAGATACGATCAGATGCATAATGATGCAAAACATGACTGTGAAAATGAGAAATGGACATACAAATTTCCAGATTCTAAAATAATATAAAACGACGAGGTTTGAACGGTATTACAGTGGATGAAGTGAACATAAGAAATATAAATAATTAATTACAGATCAATGTGTAACAGCAGAAATTACAGGCCAAAAGTATTAGGACAAACCAAACAGATCTGGCATCGGGTTTAAACTTTGCATAGTGCACTTATGATTAAAAGAAGACACCAATAAACACATATTACTCTTGCCCTGCAAAACCAATTTCACGCCCAGGTTGTGCAATGAACAGGCAATGTAATTGACCTATGCACTGCACACATTTTTAGCTAGATAAAAATTTACTAAACGGAAACTTAATTCTTTTACCCACAAGCAATTAAACATTTTCAATGGTCTTCCTTAAACCTTTATTAGTGAACATTCTGTGAATAGATGGAGGACAGCTTGAAATCTCATTTTGCCGGATTCAGCTAACCTGTAGGGTGGGGGAGAAAACTGTGTTATAGTTTTTACCGGTTTAAACCGATCATAATGTATTTGAGATAATTCAGTCTGTCTACAACTTTCAGAATTACCCTGTTATGCAAATGCTAAAAATGTTTGCATGGAGATGTGCTTGATCCTCATAAAATTGTGCAACAATTTTAACCATATTATGAATGGAAATGCGCCAATGGAAGAAACACATTACAGCAGTAAATGGTAGATATTCTTGAAATCCATATAGAACTTTATTTGATTGCAATAAAATAGGGGAAAATGAATACTCAGATTAGATTGGTGGTAGAGGAAAGTTAAATCTCCATAGGCTAATTTAACGAGACACTGACGCAGATAAGGCAGCAAGTTGGATGTAATTGTTTCTGGAAGACAGTAATGGATTAAGAGAGGAGGGACTATTAATATGTTATCAAAACTTCAGAATATATGTACTGCGCATAAGCGAACACATTATGAACAGAACTTTTCATAGTTTGTCTCCACTATTGCAGATAAAACAAAACGACGATCGTGTTGGATAGTTTAGGAGAGATGAAAATAATCTTGAGAGTTTTCAAAAAACTGTAATATATTCAAAAGTGGGATTAGACCTATGCTTTATTTGGCGAAGGATTTTTTCTATTACTAAGTCCGAAGACTCGTTTTAAACTGGAGAAAGTTAAGACCTATGTTGATAGCGATGGCATTCAAAAGTCGACAAACAACCTGTGACAGTACGACAAATGATGTCAAAGCTTTATGTACATTGACAAATGATGTCAAAGCTTAATGTACATTGACGAATGATGTCAAAGCTTCATGTCCAAGGGCATTATGTACAATGACAAATTAAGCCTGGGATTTATGTACAAGGACGAAAGAAGTCAAAGCTTTATGTGCATTGCCAAATGAAGTCAAAGCTTTATGTACAGAAGAGGGTTCATAATAATGATATTCATCCAACCAGAACCGCTAACATTCCGTGAGCTAATGCTAAAAAGGTAAACCACATGTTCAGCGAAGAAAGTAAAAACTAGCGTATTACACTGCCATTAATTTCAAGTAACGCAGGTGAATTTTAGGACAATGCTGCCAATTACGAGCCTATATTTATTAAGCCTTTTAAATGTTGTCGTTGAACGGAATCATCATTGGCTTCTGATGGAGCACCGACGCTCTTTATTCCTGCTCGAGGTCCTATTAAACAATTAAAACAATTTGCTATTGAGTAACAGCTGATTTTGCCATCTCTACAACAGTGGCTAATGCAGAAAATGTCATACCATTTTCTTCAAACATTTATACTACCCTTTCTCCTATTGATAATTCTCACTTTTTCACGAATCATTTCAAGATGTCCAGTTAACTGTGACTTTTTAGTTTCAACACTTTCCAACGGATTTTGCAGTTGAACTTTTGTTTTGATTTCTTTATTTCATTGTCTTTTTCTTACATTGCAACAACAACATTTCATAGATACTAGTTTCGAACTAGTCCGGTAACTTCTACGGCATTTACAATCTTTTCATCTTTGTACTGAGTCGTCTTACCACTACAGGTCATAGCTCTCCACCTCTAGCTTGTTTGTCAATCACACCATCAGCTTCTCGTACCTGTTGGTCAACTGATTCATTTCTTTTTTTCAGTTTACGTCGCTATTTGTACTATTGTTGGCTTAGTTTGTACAACAGTAAGGTCAAGAAAATAATTACTCGGGTTTCAGGACCTGGATGTTCCGAATGTACCAATTTCGCCTTCTTTTGTTCGGCCTAATGTGACCGAACAAATACTCCTTATTCCTGACTACTGTAGCTCATAAAGATGAGGATAACTAACACGCGGAAAAATGTTCCATAATGTCTTCTGGTTTGCTTTGTTGTTGATGCATTCGTAATCTGATAAGCGTCGTTCTGACAACTCTAATATATTGAATGTTCGTCTATCCTGCAATATAACTGAAAATGAAAAACAAACCAGATAATGCTATTAAATATTTAATCAGTTATAACGATTGCAATTTCAAATGATTCAACTTCCTTTATATGTTCTTGTATGTCTTTCTTCGAAAGCATATTTTATAACAATTGTCCAGTTTTCACTGGGGATCGTGTATCTGGTGTTTAACATGTGAGATTGTTTTTGTTTTGTAGCACTTGATCAGATGAATCAAATAATGAACACGGAATGAAATGAATTATACCTTCGTCATCGTCACTAACACCATCAAGTTTTGCAAGTTTGACCATCTGTGAAAATGTCAGTTGATGGAACACTGAGTATTTTCTATGTTGTGTCAGATTTAATATTTTCTGTTAGTGATTATAACATTCCGTTTCTTACTAAGTGCGGCCCCCCGAGTGGTCTAAAGCGCTCACCGTTACGGATCATTGCCATCTCACCTCTGTCTGCGTGGGTTCGAATCTCGGGTTCGGCCAATGTTGGTATGTGAGAAAACTTGCCAGTAGCTTCTCTTGGGTTGGTGGTTCTTTCCCGGGTTCTTCCTCCACTATTTATGCTGACCGCCATGTATAGCCTATCTTGTGCTGAAAATGGCATTAAACCCTACAACAACAACAACAGCAACTTACTAAGTGTGGCTGTCTCTATTGTGTTAAAAAAAATAAGTGGGATGCTGGCTACAAATACTTTATTGTACGGAAACTGTGATTATTTCAAGTTAAATATCTACCACATTTTCATGAAGCAAGAAGTTTTATGGTTAGCTCGTTTACTTATTGTGACAGCCGCGGTAGCTCAGTTGTTAAAACGTCACAATCAATACCTGCCCAACCCTTACCCGTGTAAGCTGCCTTGGTATGTCCCTGGGAGAGACACGTATCACGTACAGCCTCGACATGGTATGACCAATAATATATCAAAGGGTTAATTCAAATCGAAAAAGACCAACACCCACGCCCCAGAATATAAACTAAACAAAACATAAAAGGAAACAAATATTCGCGTACAACATAGAAGATTGAGCAAATAATTATAAATGACAAACTGAGAAAGCCAAAATCAGGGTCATGAAACGCAGAATATAATGATACTGAGGCTATACAAATTTTCGATGTATGGTAAAAGGTTTTGAATACCATTAGACCTTCACATATTTAAAGATTATTATCCACTGTATCACTGATCTCTTCCAAACGGTTTCAGATTTGACATTCTTTTATTAAAGTTCTAAAATTTATTGAAGACGGTGAGAAAATTTATGCGCTGGAATCATTTGTTTGCAATTTTATACAATTACTTTGTATTAAGAGGTTAGTGTTAGGACTAGCTGGCCTGGTGTCAGGATAATGTGACTGGGTGGGACATCATGCTACATGTCTGAGACATATTTCCTGTTTTCTAATTTTGTGGTGTTTGTTTTTATTTTTGCAATCATATCATTATATATGTTTTTTAAGTGTTGTTAAATGTTAAGCGCTTAGAGCTTCTGAAGATTAGACGCTATACAAATTCCTCATTATTATTATCATTATTATTATTATTATGATACCCCAGTGCTAAACATCTCTATAAACTGTCACACTGCAGACATCGTAGCGATATGACTGAAAAATTGTTAAGGCTACGTTAAAAATATAAATCACGCACACACAATTACTTTGTAAATAATTGCACAATGGGAACATGACACATACAGAAATATAATTGTTTTATTTTATGACGGTATTATTACGGAGAGAACTGTAAACAGCACAGCCAAAGCAACTTTAATGAACCACACAATAGATGCGCCTATAATAGTTTCGCAGGATATTTTGATCTTGCGAAACACGTGTTAACAAAGTAATCCTAAAAGGTTGCACAAATCAGCTACATATAAAATATCGACTATAGAAGGTCTGCAAAAGATGGTTTATTATTTGCATGATCTCGAATTCAGGCAACAATTGTCATTAGCAACTAAGCATGCTTTTGATGAATATCAAAAACACATAAATTAGTAACGTAAACTGTAATAAGGTGTATAAAGATAAACATTGAATTTGGCTTGAGTTGAGAAGTTTGCAGATTGACTGAAAATGGAAACTTTCTGGCTAATGTGCAGCCATGTAGCCTCCTGCAGATCAGAAGAAAAGAAAATGTAGATGCCCAAAACATGTATATTTATTTTGTGTATGATGCACGTGAAAACATTCAAAACAAAAATAGGCTGAAATTATGTTTTCGACATGATGGATCTCATAATATAATAATGTGTAGAGTGACTAATTGCGTGAAAACAATGTGGCCATTAAATCTGATAGAGATTGAATACAAAACTTTTGATTATATGATAATTATTTGGCAAGCTTTTTCTGTATAACAAGACTTAGAAAGTGTTTACTCAAAGATGAAATGGTCATCGTGGTAGATCCTGGAGATACGTTTGATAAGATTGTAAAGTTACTGGTTTTATCGGAAACTTCGTTTGTGATTGGTGATTGTCAAAATTGATGATGCTAAATGTAAGCAAACTAACTAATCTAACTAGCTGTTACATGTAAATACTTTATCATTATGGGCAGTTGTAGTAAAGTTTACGTATGTAATCAAAGAAATTAGAGACAATACGAGTATTATCGTACTGTTTACAACAAGGAAAACAAGGTAATGTAAACTGCGTTTCAAGACAACCATAATCCATAATATTCCATACAAAAGGAAAGGATAAAATTAAGTAGCTCATAAACAGAAAATGGAAACAAAACCAAAAACAAAACAAATCTGGACGGGACTCGAATTTCCTTTCCAATACAATGTATTTCTGCAATATTTGTACATCACCTTTGGCATCCTTGAGTAACCATAGGATAATGTTGGAACGTTATTAGCCAGTAGCGCTTGTCGTTACAGATGGAAATTAAACTTATTTTCATTTTGATGCTATACGTCTTATGATTGTATAATCCGAATAAATTAATGTCCTGGCAATTTACCTTGTGATTCAAAAGGCAATATTTGTACATTGCAATCTTTAAATTTGTTTGGTTATACATTTTCTTTTCCGTATTCCTTTAGAACGCTTTTATGTCGGTTTTGTGCCTCTCGAATGAATCACGCTTGGAAGTTAACACATACAACTCACTAAAAGGAAGATGGTTCATCTCATCTTTGGAAAGTCCAATATCTTTACTTTAATTGGTACTAATCCAAGCAGGTCCTCCTCTTCATAGTTACTAATATCATTAAACTTGATGTTATGTTTAATGTCATTGGAAATACAATATACATAAACACAAATCTGTATCAATCTCGACTACTTTTATTGTATATCCGTATTTGCTTTTCAGCTTACTGCATCAACCTAGCACTCTAAGTCCACGCTAAGCTGCTTTTGTTAATTGGAATCTCTTGCTTTCCAGACTAACAATTACTAGGTATCCAATGATTATTCCCAAGGCAATGACTGATGATCTTGACAAGTGACAAATTTAGTTTCATCTTTACATATGTTAATGTTGTCTCTATTTGCTATTTTCCATTCCTTTACCGAATGTTGATCAGTTTGAAGAACATAAATCTTACTTTAAATTAATGATAGCTTTTCTGTCTCAAATGTGTGTTGAGTATCATGTCGGACTTTACAATGATTGTTGACCAAAAACATACAACTCTTTTTATAGTTTTTCGCTTTAAAATTAGATGCAAAAGAAAGCCTAAGATTTGTATAGCGAATAAAGTATTTCTCTTTTTCTTTCCTCTGTAAATAGCAGTTTTTTGGTACTGTTCGTTTGGTACAATTATAACAAACTATTTTTGCTAGAGAGATAAGTCATTTTTATCTGGAATTATTTTCTCCGTTGTTAATTAGAGTCTTTCAAATAGCCACGTAGGTGTAACATCTTCAAATGCTCTTCTGAAATGCAACTAATGCTAGACGAAACCTCTTTAAAGAAAGGATTGTGGTCTCCAGCACGATCATCTAAACACAAACACGGTTGATGGCAATTACCAAGTGTTTGTTTGCACAAAAGTGGATAGAAAAGCACGCACAGTTAATAATCTGGAGAGGAACAAAATAAGAAAACAGAAATTGAAAAAAGTGTTAAAAATAAATTGATTTAACATATGGGTGGAGACCTTCTAACTTCTGGCTTTGTATTGTGTATTTTTCGTCTTTAGCAAGCACTGAACCCCTGATTGCATTTTTTCAGAGCTTGAAAATGTACACTTTAATGTTCGTTTTTCCCAACAATTATGCTTCATTGTCTCGATCTTTCAGACACTTGAGTGACTCTTTACTTTCAGTCATTGCGCTGAAGGAGGGATGGGGTGTACACATTGTATGTAATCATACAGATATACAAAAGTAATGGTTTCAGATATTTATCTTCCGATATATTAACCAAGTATTTGTATGTTTAAACCATCATACGAAACTAATCAATATTCAATCTCATGAAAAGAGTAGAACTTTAAAATTCTTATGTATAACTGTATACTTCAAAACAGTAACTGTTTACAAAACAATTTTAATATATTTTCAACCCTTTTACCTCTAAGGCAGTTAAACAAAGGTCAGAATAATTAATCTTTTTATGACTTTATGCTAAATGCATTAACATGTTTTGGAGTGAATTTCCTTTTACATGAATATGTTACCAAGCTACTTTACAACTGATGTTCATGCTTTACTGAAATATAACGTATAGGTTATTAATACACGAACTTGAAGTATAAATGTAGATATTGCCTACGGTAGTATAATTTATGCTACTTGAAAATTTTACATTTATAAGAATAATAAAAATAATTTTAATCAACATATTGAAATTGAAAAATATTTCTTTGCCAAATACTGAATGATGGTCGCAGGTTCACAGTTCGTCATGTCACGTGTTTCGGTGGGTGGATATCCATTATCTCGCGTAAGGTCAATTAATATGGAAATCTGCAACAGATGTGTTTTTCCTTAGCCATGTTCGCGCTTCAAAGTATTCAAGTGCCCGAACTGATCACCAATATTCACCAATATCGAATGTACGCTTTTTCTTCTCTGAATAAAATAAGCTGGCATGCTTCTCTTCATTCCCTTTTCAATCAAATTATCCGCCAAGTGCAAATGTTACTATTATTAGATTCGTCACTAACGGAATTTGTTGAATGTGTCGCAGCACTACTTTTGGAGCACATCCGAAAAAGAACGGAATTACGAGCGACGAGCGACTCTGGTGACTGCCGTAAGAGGTGGCAGCTCTTAATTCTAAAGTTAATATTTAAAAGTCGTTTAAA
>JAECUM010051919.1:0-16001 GCA_016617855.1 Megalonaias nervosa | reverse complement strand
ATAGACAATGAGATCAACACCAGGATTGCCAAAGCCAGCGTAGCATTTGGCAGACTCCGCTCAAATGTATGGGATAGGAGAGGAATCAAGCTTGCCACCAAACTCAAAGTCTACTCAGCGGTTGTTCTCCCCACCCTCCTCTATGCTTGTGAGACCTGGACTGTGTATAGCCGCCATGTTAAAAAATTAAACCACTTCCACCTGAGCTCTCTGAGAAAACTGCTGAAAATCAGATGGCAGAACAATGTACCGTACACAGAGGTGCTCACTCAGGCCTGCATAAAAAGCATCCACACCATGCTGTGCAAGGCACAACTCCGATTGGCTGGCCATGTAGTCCGCATGCCGGAAGAACGCCTACCCAAGAAGATGTTCTATGGAGAGCTACAGAAAGGCAAGAGATCTCACGGTGGTCAACAGAAGAGGTACAAGGACACCCTCAAGGCATCCCTGAAGAATTTTGGCATTGACCCTGACAGCTGGGAGAGTGTCGCTGGTGATTGATCTGCTTGGCGCAGTCAAATCAATGCTGGTTCGGCAGCCTTTGAGCAGAAAAGTCTGGCGAACGCAGCTGAAAAACGTGCTCTGTGCAAATCCAGGAACAACACTTCTGCATATCCCAGTCAGCAACCTGCACATCCATGTCCCCACTGCAACAGACTCTTCTGGGCCCGGATTGGACTGATTAGCCATCTCCGGACCCACCCCAAGTGAATCGATGACATAAATGGTCCTCATCAATACCGATGGACGAACATCATCATTATATTAAATGTTAGATTAGATATGTATTGAATGTTCAATACTGGAATTTATTCTGAACACCAGTGGAATTCACTGGAACTCTATACACTTGGACTTGTGACTCGGACTTGTGATATAACTTTTTGGACTACTTGGGATGTAATTCACAATGTTGTATATTCGTTTTAAATTTTCGCTTTATATTTTAGGTCAATAAAGTTTTTTCTTAATTTTACAGAACTTGATGATTTTTGCTCCTTTTTGTTGCTTGGTTTAAAACCGTGGACTCTCAACTGCAATAGAACAAATACTGATCAAATGTCAAAGGTTAATTCAATTAAGTCATAATTGATTGTGTCTTTCTCAAGCTATCTTAGACGTTACAGATGATCTCAAGCTATCATAAACGTTACAGATGATCTCAAAATAATTGATCTGTTTATACAGTCAAACTCATTTAAAATAGATATTAGTGACCAGTTAGCTGCCATGTTCATACTGATTTTGCATAGGTGTATTATTATTGGTCGTTAAGGTGTAATATAGCAAATGTAAAATTAGTGGCGTACACAGACAATTTGTTATGGACAGCGCCACATTCAGTAGGAACGCATGCAAGAGGCAAACCAAGGGTAATAAAGACCGATGCTCCGTCAGAGGTTCACGTCCTTAATAAAAACAAACAGGTTGGAATTTCCATTCATCACAAATGGTTCAGATTTAAATTATAATCATCAAAACCCGAGGAGTACGAGTCTATTGAGAACGACGTTTTTCAGTTTCGTTTCCGGCAGAAGTGGTAATCTTGCCTTGTTCTTCTGAACAGTCAGACCCGACGCAGCATGTACATGATCCCTGTTTATCTCGTGTCAGGCAAATGCAGAAAACTGCAGATCAGTATTTACATTAGCTCAGATTAGACGATGCAGCCATGGTTAACGGTCATTAGTTTGAGGGAGAAAATTAGTTTTAGATTAGTTTTACTGGTCATAAATCAGAACAGCTTATGCGATAGACTGTTGTCCAGTCCTTGTCCATCAACACAAGGATATAGCTACTCTTCATAAATCACTTGCAATATTGCCCTAAAACTTGACATGGGCTCGTTGGTTCTAAATGAAAATAGTGTAGCCACGGCATCCAATATGGCCACTTTGTTGAAAATTGAAATTGTCCTTGCCCTAAATGGATGATCACAGAAACATGCGTATTTCACTAAAAGACTTCTTATGATGTCAGGGAGGTCTTAAATGTCTGTATTTATAATACAGATAGGTAATTTCCTGTTGTCACAATATTTGTCGCATCCCATTGGGAAAGCGTCAGACCCGTGTATGCAAATAGATGCCGATCATTTGATAATAATATTTGTATCATAAGTTTATCATATCTCAGCAAATTTAAGCACCTGTTACAAGATTTATCTGTGCAAAATGTATGTTTCCACAACCTAAACAAAAATCAATCATCTACGCGATGTGATTATCCAAGGATCCTCGATGCTATTATTTAAACACCTGTTTATTTCTGTTAGAAATGGGTAAAATTTAAATTTGAAGCATCATAATAAAGGCACTTGCTTCAGGGGGATCCCAATGATAGCGCCCTGCCCAGTTAAGTGGGAAGGATACTATCACAGTTGTTGTGTGCCTTGGCTGGTGCCTTTACATCAAAACCAGAGGATACGCGTCTATTGAAAACCATGTATAAGTAGGTATACAGTGCTTTGTTCTGCATTCTAGTCCGACATTGTACGATATCGGCCCTGATATGTTTTGGACTAGAGCCATTCATAATGTTGGATATTTTCATGGATTAATAGAAGGTAAGGATATTCATAATTAATTTTCTTGCGCCTGACAGTGATGAGACTTTTATGTTTCCTAATTTATAACATTGCATAAAATGTTAACGAGTATTTGTTATTATAAACGAAAATTACATGTTTTCCGGGAAATAAGGGACACACAGCATAATGTATTACTTTTTGGTTGGACGAGAGAGGGAATCATAATATAACTGGGCTTGGAGCAACTGGTTAGACAAGAACTGGAATCATAACATATATGGACTTGTAGAGATCGGTTGGACTTTAGCTAGAATCGTAAAATATCTGGGCTCCTATTGATTGGCTGGACAAGAGCTAGAATCATTATAATACTGGACCTACAGTGATTGGTTGGACAACAGCTAAAATCATAACATGCCTGGTCTTGTAGCGATTGGCCGGACCAGAACTAGAATCATACAACATCTGAGCTTGTGGTGATTGGTTGGACAAGTTCTAGAACCATACCTGGACTTTTAGTGATTGCTTGGACAAGATCTACATTGACATCATGCCTGTATTTGTAGTGATTGGTTGGACAAGTTCTAGAACCATACCTGGACTTTTAGAGATTGCTTGGACAAGATCTACACTGACATTATGCCTGTAATTGTAGTGACTGGTTGGATAAGAGCTAGAATCATAAAATATCTGGACTTGGTGCGATTGGTTTGACAATAGCTGGAATTATAACATGTACGGACTTGTAGTGATGGGTTGTACAGGAGCTAGAATCATGCCATATCTGGACTTGTAGCAAGTGCCTAGACATTAGCTATGATCATAACATACCTGGACTTGCAGCTACTGACTTTGCAATAGACAGGCTGGCTTCCTGGCCTTATAATGGAAGACAGATGTCAAGCTGACTCTCAGTTCTTAATATGAAAGAAATGCTGATTAATTTCCAGCTCCTCCAAGATCAAATCAATAGATACTTAATCTATTTGCTTGTGTAAACAGTACCCAACAGGAGACCAGAAGTTAGACTAATACATTTTTGTCCAACATATCTAGACTTCTTGATACAAAGATATTCTTCATACATAGATATAAAAATTATATACAAATGTAAGAAGAACTTGTTATTAGTCAGGGTCTTATCATTTAAACTTGCAGTATGATGTGGCAAACAGTGTCATATATAATTCCAATGTTATTGTACAATATAACAACTAATCCGTGTCTTGTCATTCTATAATTACAGTATGTTGTACCCAGAGGCAAACAGTGCCATAGTGACCTACATCTACCATTATAAAATGTACCAGAAGATCAGTTTCTACTTTCTGTTTCTGTTAACATTTAGTTCTCCGATAAACAGCAGAAAGGCACAGATGAGCTGTTGCATCAAATTGGTGACATTTGGTTCAATATCTCGTTTGGCAGGGATGCCTGTACACCCTACACAACACTTGGCCCAATAACACTTTGTTGACAGGGATACATAGTTGGTTTTGTGACATGAATACTTCGTCATTTGACTCTTTTATGTCCTGCACAACACTTGATTAAATTATACTCTGTTGACAGGGATACTTGGTTAGTTGACTGATTTATACCCTACATAAGACTTGATCCAACTACACTTTATTGACAGGGATACGTGGTTGGTTGACTGCCTTATATACTTCATAACACTTGGTCAAATGGCACTGCTGACATGGAAAGCTCATCTGTTGACTACTGTTGTTCCACATCATCTAAGAGTCGTTAAAGATCTTTATTCTGTTTTGGCTATTGGAAAGATTAGAGTCCTCACCCTACTTGACTCGTCTGAACGATATGACACAATAAACACTATAGTATATTATTTCACAGTCTCCAACATTTATTTGTTACTCACGTTAGAACCGTATTATGATTAAAGTCTTTCTTAGTGAAAAGGGCACAAATTTGACCGTAAGTGGAAAACATTCCAGGATAATTGTCCAATATTTTGGTGTCTACAAGGCTCTGTTCTCGGCACTGTTGTGTTCGTGCTATACAATTAGACGCTATCAAGTGTCATAGATCGGCATCCGGTGTCTGACCAACTGTACGTTGATGATACTTAATATAAATATCTAGCTGCTTAACTGAAGTTAAGGCTTTCCGATGAGAAGTCATTGATGACATGTAGCAAGTGTTAGATGAATTATGATAAACTGAAACCATCCTGATGACTTTCTTAAACTAAGATGTATCAGCTGCATTCGCTGTTTTCTTTCGGCTGATGTCAATAAAATATTTGTATGCTTTTTGGTGCTTTCAAGACTAGACTATCATATTTCATTCATATTTGACTGGTCTCAGTATCTACTAAAGAAATTTCAGAAAGTTCCAAGCACGCTTTCTCGGATCATTCCTATAGCACGAAGAACTGCGTCCACCTCCCCCTGATCTGTAACTTGCACTAGCTACCCATTTCATCGAGAACGAAGCACATAATCTGTCCAATATGCTACATTTAGTTGACTGACTTCAGCCCAATATTCCATCTGACCTCACCCATGTGTATTCCCCATCTGTGAACTTAAGTTCCTCCTCCAACACACGTATTCTTATTGTTCCCACCCTTCAAACGAAGTCATACTGACAATGTTCTTTTGTGTACCAGGGCCCAGCTACTTGAAGCAAATTGATCATAGATTTTAGCCACACTGACACTGTGATCTCATTCAAGAGTGCTCTTACAACTCGCCAATTTGGACGATAAGAACATACTTAAGGACTTAATAATGTTTTCATCTTCAATTATTGTCAGCATGGTTTTGTTTTGTAATTTCAATCTGCTTGTTTTGTACGACTGACGTTGAAAATGTTTCTGTGTTGTCTATTAATGTCAAGTGCTTAGACCTTGTACGTATTGGGCTCTGTAATAAGTCCACATTATATTATTATTATTGTTATTATTATTATTATTATTTTTATTATTATTATTATTATTATTATTATTATTATTATTATTATTATTATTATCGGTTAAGGTTTGCCTGTATATTTTATAATGGTCATGCATACTCAACAGGATGTGTTTGGACGGTGAGACAAATGGATCTGTTTTATTATTAGACTAAGATGAGATTGAACCGTATTTTCGTGACCATACTCAAAGCACTTAGGAACTTCTGACTTTTTAACCTCCAACAAGGGCTGCTTTGCCGAATTCGGGAATAAGTTTAAATTGTTTAGGTGGTTTGAACGAGTTCTGTTTCTTTATTTTTCGGAATCCTGATAGCTCATTTAGGTCTGCTCAATGTTGAAATAATCTATCAGAGTATGGCAGATGAATCATGCTAGTTGAACTGAGTATTCGTTGTCTGTTTCTCTTCTCTGGTCTTCTTTGGCATCTTCCTCCAACAGGTCTTGGGGTCTTTATTATGTCCAAATTCTCACTTATGATGTAAGCCTATGAATCCCAGCCTTTAGTCTTTTCACAACTCTCTTTAATTACCTGCTGTACTAGCACAAAGATGTTTCATTATCATCGAACATTTTAGGCTAATTAGTCGACGTGGCAAGGGTTTGGATGCGTATGCACGTATACCTCATTTATGTTCTAGGCAGTTTCTTATCCTGCTGTTTGGTTTGCCCCTTTTCTCCACACGTTTGTTATGTTCCTGCTCTGTCTTGTACTTTAAAGGATTGGGCTCCTTTGCATTAATTGGTGGCTGTGGTGATGGTGTTGGTTGTATAGTTGATATGGGTCCTTCGTCAGGGGTGTTGAGTCTAGTATCATTCTGTTACAATTTCTCCTTCAGCAAAATGAGTCTTCTTTCCAGTCTCCACTGGAATCTTTTGTAATTTGGTTTTTAGTATACCCTTCGTCCGAACCTTCGGGTTCCCTTGTGATGCATTACTAAAATATAGTTCTTTAAGGGCATTCAGGGTCTGAGCTGGTATAATTACAACCATCTCTAGATTTTGGTTTGCTTTTTGATGCTTTTATCTTCACTGAGACTATTCTATTGATAATATACACTGCCTTTTGACGAATCAAGGTAGTGACATTCAAATAAGACACGGTGATATACTTTTGTGACTGTCATGATATATATCTGTATTTTCCGTGTTAACTAAACCTTTAATTTCTCCAACATTATTTGCCAAGAAGTTGATATGTTGATATTCGTATAATTACTACACATATGACCACACTTACGTTCAATACAAAAAAATATGAACGGGAAATAAATATGCTTTAGATGCCTGGCAAATATTCTTTATTTTCATTAAAACAATGTTCCTGTTGCTAATTGTGGTTAACTAATTTACTATCTTGTGTTCAATATAATCAACAGTTTTGACTGGTAATGGTTCAGACGAGTACTGTAAATGTCCATTTATATAATATACATTAATGGACATGCACATGCATGCTGTTTGCAATACCTTGAATGACTATATCATGGCTTGTGACACAAGGGGTTGTTTTCAGTTGAATATGAACATTTAAGTTGAGTGAAATGTAAAGAATAAACGTGTTTGTTTTAGATGATTGAAATGTGGATCCTAATTAGTGCAATCCTGGTTTCTAATTATTGACTTACAAGAACAAACTGAAAAAAATTACATTTGAGTGTACTCAAGAATTTTAAACGGAATGAATCAGTTTATATGCACTATTATAGTGGAACGCAAAGAACAATAAATCCATTAATGCATATGAATTTAGTAAAGTAAAATCTTATTCAATAATCTTTTACTATATATAACGATACTAAAAGGTTGTAAGTTTCAATAATCTAATATATTTATAATAAATATAATGATTGCACTTTGATTTGCAACAAATTTTCTGGTACGGTAAACTGAAGTAAAGTCACAGAAGAATGCCTGGACAATGCCAAGAAATTAAGTGATAGTCATATATTTGTTGAATTTAATATGCAACCATTAGGAGATAAAACAATTTGTGACACAAAAGAAAACATGGATACATACTTTTAACAAATGTGTCAAACAAATCTATCATTTGTGGTTTTGACTTTTCTGCTGCTCTTGAGCTAACAAAATCTTTCCATTATTACCTGATTTCTACTCAAACTAATTATCCGAAAAGATATCTTTGACGTTCATACAAAGATTATACAATTTCATTCAATGACAATATTTTTTTTAAAGGAGACCTTTCGATCTTTAATGTGTATTTCTGTCAAAATTATGATCTTGTAAATGTGGGAACAAACAATTGTGACAAACAATAATCATATTTGTCAACAAACGTAACCGTTGCAAAAGAATATTGTTGTATCCATTAAAAAGTTAAAATAAATTAGTATTTTTTTATTTAGTTGAGTTTAACGCCATTTTTGAGCACATTATTGACTATACATGACGGACTGTGCATTCGAAAGAGGAAGAACATTGGATGACCAGAGAGGAACAGCCAACACTCAGAATGCTACTAGCAGCCTTTCTCACATACACACGTTGGGCAAGCTTACCCTCAAACAGACGCCGAGAAAATGCGAAATGTGCGTAATCTGTAGTGCCGAGCTCCTTAGATGACTCATGGCCAGAAAAATAAGGAATGGAAAGGAGATGATGATTGCATTTCTCAAGATACATATGTCAATAAATCACATGTTTATATTTTATATTATTTCACTTATCAACGCGGTTGTGCTCATGAGGAATATAATTTGGTCATGGTACATCAGGGTTTAGTTCATATGTTACATGGTTGAATGACATGATTATTCAATGACTGTTACTGTGTTTTTCATGAAGGACATGGATGGGGGAATTGATGACATGTTTATATTAATCGTCAACATGGCTGTATTAATATGTCTAAATATTACCTTAAAGAATGACATGGTTCTAATGAAGGGTGACCTGATTAGATCAATGAATGACAGGCATGTATTCAGGGGTGATTCTTAAGTTATCAATGACATGGTTGTATTCGTTTTGCGACACGGTTATGTCTATGAATAGTATGGTTGTTATTCTCGGGTGACTGGATTAATTCATTTAATAACGTTCTGTTTCCATGAATAATACGGTCGTGTTAACTATTAACATGGTCACACGTATGCCGGGGATTAAAAGGTTATTACAAAGGTGACATGACTAGTTCCGGTAATGACATGCATATATTCATGTGTGACATGTTTAGGTCAAAGAATGACATGGGTGTGCTTATAGATGGCATAACCAGTTCAAATAATCATTTTCAGGAAGGACAAAATTATTGCGTTACATGATTGCAATCATGGTTCAAATGGCTAGGCCCATTAATATGTATCTATGAGTGATATAATGTAATAACATGTTTGTATTCCAGAGATGTGGATAGGTTCACAAATATAACAGTTGCATTTATGAGAGGCATGATTGAATAATTTATTTTTATTATATGCCAATTTTTTTCTCCATTAACATTACATTGCCAAACTCGTGTAGGATTTGTCTCCCTATTTTTCATACTGCACGACAAGGGTGTTTAAAATAATATTGTATTGGGAACTACTATGTAAACAATCTACGCTCATTTAATGCAGACTTTAGCTTTTGGCTTATTAGATTTCTTTGTGGATAAACAACAAAAGCTATTTCGTCCATTTAAAAGTAGAGATGATAAAGCTAACAACATGGGTGAGTTATCTGAGTCGAAAACGAAACTTTTAAACAAGCAAACTTGTGAACTGGATATTCGCAATGTCAACAACAAACGTTAGAGACTCAGTAATTGAAAGTAGCATTCTGATAATTTAAATAGTTATTTAGGAGAAATATTCCTAATTTTTCGCGAACAGAATAGGTCAGGATATGAACAGTGCTCTCTAGAGCACAGAAAAGCATATTCATGCCAAAAGCTATGGTATATCTATCAGAGACTTACCATTTTACTTGTCCTTCAAAACACTAACTTTGAGAAAAAACGCAACTGAAGGTTTTGGTCGGAAACTAAAAGCATCAGAGCCTTATAAGCCATGGCAATGAAAATTTATTATTTCCGCTGTCTATGGGGCTAAATGGACTGTCACACAACAGCGGCTTTGCAATTTTCCCCTTTTAACTATTTTGATACTCTGTTTGGCTAGCGATAGAAGACATATCCTGCATGATACGGGTCGTAACTGGGGTCCCTTCAACAACAAGCACGCAAGTGACAGGGCATACACCTATGTCTTAGCTGGTAATTAGAATGGTTATATATATATATATATATATATATATATATATATATATATATATATATATATATATATATATACACACACACAGACAGAGACAGAGACAGACAGACAGAGACAGAGACAGACAGACAGAGAGGCAGAGAGACAGGGAGACAGAGACAGGGTCAGACAGAGAGACAGAGACAGACAGAGAAAAACTGAGAGAGAGAGAGAGAGAGAGAGAGAGAGAGAGAGAGATATTTTCCTCCAAATGTATTCTCTTAGTTCTACAAATCCGAATGCTATTAGCAGTGTAATGGAAAACCTGCTACACAGTGCAATTGTACTATAATTTCGACTGTATTTCCAACTGAAATCGCATTCTCCTTATTGCATTGAATTGATCCAATAATACAGTCCATCATAAGCAGAAAAACAGAAATGTGTTGGATGAACATATATACAAAATCCATCTATTCCAGACCACCTGCAAAAGATTTTGCAATACGCACTCATTCAAATGTGACTCTAATTTGAACGTGTATCTCAAAACGAGAATATTTTAAAGCTAAATTCGATCACGCGACGAAGTTCAAGGTCGCTTGGGGTGCTATATGGGCATTTAAATTCTTAATGTGTATTGATGAATATATGGTTGTGTATTTATTTTGAAATACAGCATAATTTTACGTACTTTGTTTCTTGTAGTGTATTCTTTGAACTATAAGCCTTAGGGAGGAAAATGGATGTGTATATAATGCAAAGGTTACTGCATTTGTATGGAAAATATGAACTCGCTATTTCGGACTAATGCTGCCTTAACAAAGGTGGTACACTTATACTCAGAATAAAGCTTGTTCATATTTCCCCGTACCAATGCAGTAACTTATAAGCAGTCAATAAATCTAGTTAACTTCAGGAACGTGCCTAGGAATATAAATAACGATTATATTAATAAGCATCATGAGAATTGCAGTGAGTGATAAGGCTGCATTAATTTTTAATTTGAATGAATGGCATGGTTGCATTCATAAACTATATGGTTATATCAGTGCAAGTCATGCTTTCTACATTATACAGCAATGAATAACATCAGCATGCCGTCATTTTATTACTTATATCCACGAGGAGTATAATCATGCCAACTGATGATATAGTTGCATTTATAAGGGCCATAGTTCAATTTGGGAGACATATTACATGAACTAGTTACAATCGTATACATGTAATAAATAGCAAAATACACTAAGGTTTTGATAGGGACCAGACTTTACTAAACGATTACAGGTCACTGAATGTCACATGTTCTTTGATTTGGTTTGGAAAAATGAATGTAGATGACACTGACTAGACATTTCACTGTAAGGTCTTAAAACACTGCTGTTATTTCAGGAAAATATGAGAGCACGCATTCTATTTTTGGAGTTGGAAATTGAAACATTATAAGCCAGGATATTTTTAAATCTCATCTAAATATAACGCTTTCTTGATCGAATGGGATGGACAAAACTAGTTATTTATGTGTAAATCTGAAGAAGAATATTTTCAAGCAATTTATTTTGCTTAAAAGTTTACCAACCCTTCAGACCATATGAGAATCCGTCCACAAGACCTTTACTAATTTTCTTTACATATTCATTTTTAAAAGCTGTAATGATTTTTGTTCAGTATGAAGTTAGCATATTGCCGGTACCGTCGCCAGCACGATGCATTGGGACATGATTAGGGCTGATAAATCTCTAATATGGCGCGAACAGATCGACATCATCGTGTTATAATCTGTTTTTGGAATGTTACGGTTGTACTGTTTCTTACACTAGAATATTCTTGCATCTCATCTCAAAATATGCTTTTCATCCAATAGAATGCATAATCGAAACAATGTCGATTTTTTTATCGCATGTTAGAAACGTTATTTGATACCTTACATAAAAAGTAGTGTAGTACTAAAATAGGGTACCAGTCTAGATTTCTATCACTCGAAAGAAAAGGCCGTGGATATTGTATACAGATATTCACAAAGGCATTCGGCTAACATAGGAATAGGACGAGGATATTCGAAATTTTAAGAGAAGTAGTGTCTCAAAGGTTAGTAGGTTAAACTCATAAAGATAAAAGGTTTTGCGTTCATACCTACTCAGACCATTTGAGGTGTCTGCTATAACGTGTCATTTAGAAACACACTTCACTGCAACTGTCTCGGCAAAATATAGAGTATCATGAGCTGATGTGCCATTCAACGTTATTGAACCAATCTTAATATTACGAGTTCTTCAAAATATAGGCTTATCGACTTACCACTCATTGACGAATGTACAAGTGTTTATCAATATGATATATTTAGCTGCAGAATAAACAACTGTAGCAGATAATAGTCATCACTACCAGAATAGAGGTGTTAACATAATAATTCAGTGAGTGAATCATGGAGTTATTGTTCCATCCCAAACTGTTTTTATCTCCCTAAAATTAACAAAGCCGCATATAGTTTCAGTATATGAGGGTAGGGATACATAAAACAACAGCCACCTTCTCGACAGCCCAGCCTTATTAGAAATTCATATTTCACACATATCATTAGTGCAGGTACATGTGCATATCGATTATACTATTATACTTGTTACAAGCAAACTAAACAATCACCTGAACTTAATCCAGGAGGCTTTGTCTGTAAATAAAAAAAATAAATATCACGAACAAAGGATTTGTTTGGCATCGGTCATTAAACATACAGAAGTCATTTCTCCTGAAGTCCGATAAAAATGTTTTCACCAGACTGGTCACTTTGTCGAACAAAAATGTTGTCAAATGTGTAGATAAATGTTATTATCCGTGTGATTTAAGTCAGTAATAGTTTCTTGTACTTTTAACAACAAAGTCTGCGATTCTACTACATGCAATTTGACTACCCACTTTTCCTGTTATTAGCAGTAAGTTATCGAAATGGAACAAATCGGTACTAGGTATATCGCACTCTTAGTGAATCTTATGTATGGAAAATGCAAAGAAGTTTGCATACATTTGCTCCAGTTGTCTCACCGATATATCAAAGCAAAATTATACATATGTCGTCCTTACACACGAGACAAAAAAAATGAATACTTGCCAGTACTAAATGCTAATCGAATTATGGGCCGATGAAAGCAAAAACATATTATAGAGGTTATGGCATGCTTACTATTAGACGGAATCATGTATCGATATGTCTAAAATAAGTCATGGAACTGTAATTCGTTTATGATAGGGAGATTTTCCTCGTCCTTGCCTTACTTCAAGCATGGTTTTTTTTGTCATATATGTTTTAGGTGCACGCAGCGGCCGAGCTAGGTACAGTGATATACCGCTAGATTGATTATTGCGTGTGTTGCATTATACTTAACATATTGATGATTTTTTTCTAGCACGTATCCGGAAATTCTTGATCAATTACTTGCCTTAGAAAATGTCTTGGAGGCACAACGACGTAACATTGGTGCAGATTATAGCGAAAAAAGAAAAGTCATTATTTTATACAGGACAAGAAAACTTCAAGCGACTGATATTTTCGAGTCGCCAGCGAGTGATTCTAGCGTCCAAGATACCACATACACCAACAGTAGTACTGAATATAAAAATTAAAAATACACTTTCAGCATTAATATAATTTCATCCCAAATGGGTGAAATATTAAGGACCCAATTTAGAGCACTGCTACTCAAAAACTAGTACAGACAATCCAAAATGTTGATGAAGTTGACGAAGTTGAAAGCATTATCTTGGTTGCAGCAGTCATCAGTAACGGATCGTTTAAGCTTATATGTAATAACAATGACTTAAGACACATTTAATATCAGTTTGAAAATTGATTTGTTACTAATTATTAAGTCTGTGTGCCTGTTTATTTACGAGACCAAAATGAAGACATGGAACTGTTTTTACACAATTAGATAAAATTCTCGTATATATAACACGTTTATTGGCGTTCCGACGTAATCACTTTAAAGATGTATGCATTGGTCAAGGTGCCCGACCATGCGTTAACTGTTGCATTGCAGTAAACGTTTAATGAGCTGTGTCGCCTTTGCGGATTGTTTTTAAATATTACCTAGCTCGCATCCAAATAAAAACCGAGCCTATTATTGTACAAACACATGATCCTTTTGAGTAAACATGCACAAACATTAATGCAGTAATAGCCATGATTTAAACAAAGTACAAATCTGTAACACTAACATTGGTCAATTAGACAATGATTTCCTTATATATAAGCACGCCCGATGTAGTTCAGCTAAGGCAATCCCTGACTATAACTAAAACAAAGCCTTTGAAAGGATTCTTGAAACGTTGGAATTTATTTGTCAATTTAGGATCAAAATGAATTGTAAACATTTGTGCGAAGCTCAGATGGGTATTTCTTATTCGTTGTTCAAGTTGTATTTCGAAGAGATAATACATTCCACGGCGTGCTATAGTAAATATAAAAATGATATAAAAATAACATTATTCAAAAAACTAATCTCGTTAAAATTCCTCACAAACAGATCATTAATATCCTGTACACAGTCGCATCAGGAAAGGCAACATGGACACCGGAAAATAACACCCTTAAACATACCGCAGAGGTTACTGGTGTATACAGATTATCTATATTTTGTGCTGAAAAATTTACTATATTTACCACATTTACATGGCGTCATTCAACCGATATTTTTTCTGGAACTGTGTCTATAGTGTTAAACAAAGATGTCGAGGAAACGTTTATGCTAATAGCGATTGATAAAAAGTTAACCGCAGCGACTTATTGGTGGTGTATTGAGTTTGTAGCTGAAACTCCCGAATTAGTTACTTAAATAAGTATAATGAATCAAGAATCATTTATTGACGTTCAACGTCACAGATACGCTCAAGTATGTGAGTGTCAAACTAAACTAAAAAATATCATCGACGATTACACGATAAAGGTAAAAAATATCGTCGTCGTATGGTTGTTATTGATATAATGGTATACTCGGTTTCTGCTGTTGTTGCTGGAACTGGATTATTACTATCAACAATAACGATGACAGCGCCTGCAGTTGTAACGATTATAGTTTCAACGGCAACAACATGCGCAGGTATTTTCAGTATTATCTCTAAAAAAATATCTACGTGTACGAATGATAAACTAAACGAGTACGTGATGAAATTACACACGGCAACAGCCGCATACATTAAATTATGCTCGTATATTTCAGCGTATCTCAGTGATGGTAAAATATCCGATGAGGAGTTCGTAACGATAATGAAAACCTACGATGAAGCGTTCATAGTGGAACGCGATGCGTTCTCTAGTGACGGAAAGATGGAGAATTAAATAATAACTATAATAATAATGTCATCGTTAGAATTACTTCAGCAGACTGTGGCTAATACAACGCCGTCAAAAACTACTATGATATCATTAAGTTCAACCAATCCTGAATTTAGCGTTAATTTTCCGACTGCAATTCCAGCAAAGGAAATAGCATTAGCGCAATTACGAGTTTATTATAGTTGGCCTAATATCAGGTCAAAACCTTTTGGTGGACAACAACCAAATAATTCACTGGTATTCGCGAATAAAAATAAACCTGATGGAACACCTGATTGGCAAGTTGTTGGAATTTCAACGGGCAGTTATCAAATAGAACAGATTAATGATGAGTTCCAACGCAGAATTAAATCTATCACAGGGAAAGAATCTAAAATAGCAATAACTGTTCATGAACCAACATTATCAGCGGCGATTGAAATAAATTCTCCTGATTACCTCGTAGATATTTATCAGAGTTCGATTAGATCCGTGTTAGGATGGCCTGATGTTCCTCCTCCTGACCAAAAATCTAATGGAATTCCAGAACCGACTAAAAATGAGTTTAAAACGAGTGAAGAAAAATTCATTAAGAGACCAGAATATCGAGAAAAAATTCCATGGAGATATATATTATTTAGATCTGATCCAAACGACGATACATATCACTTTACCGATTTTTACGGTAAAAGGATCCCCAAGATGAATAGGTCAGCATTCAAAGTTATACAAGGGGGGGGGGGAGTATCGAGAAAATGTTGATGTAGGATTTATTAAAGAATTTTTTGATACTCTTAAACCTGAATACGATAAAACATTTAATGATTTAAAAAATTTACTTATTTCATTATCACAACATTATAATGAAAGTGTAAAGCAGCAAATAATCGAGTCAATAAAACACTTGAATGGTATCTTATTCGATTTATACATCGCCAATCGAAGTATTATAAACGTTGCGACTGATATTAGTAGAATTGGTTACACAAATCCAAAAATGAAGCAAGTATTT
>JAECUM010051916.1:0-32513 GCA_016617855.1 Megalonaias nervosa | reverse complement strand
GTACTGATAGTGAGAAGGTGAAGCTGATTCTGTTTAAAATACATTTGTTTTTGATATATTGCAGAGCAAGGGCTATTACTCTGATTTTGGCTGAAAAAATTGATGTACCGTTTGGCAAGCAAACTTTTGTTGTATGTTTTCCACTAACGAAGGCTGCAGCAGTCTTTTCCTCATCTTTTGATCCATCTGTATAAATTCTTGTGTAGTTTTCAAATTGGGTGAGGAGTTCATGATAAGAGTTGTGGAGGATGGAAGGGTTTGTCTCCAATTTTTTTCCATTGTGTAACATAAAAAGTACTTTTGGTTGTTTGAGTAGCCAGAGAGGTGTTTCCGAGATAGACGTTTTTTGAATTTTTGAAAGATCAATTTTGGTACTGTCAAGGCTGGATGATATTCTAATGCCAAAGGTAGGCATGGCGTTTGGTTTATTTTCGTACAAGGATTTGTATTTGGGTTGAAAAACAGCTCAAAAAGCAGGGTTCAGAGGGTTTGATCTTAATTTGAGAGCATACTGTGAGGAAAGCATTTCTCTATGAAGTGATAAAGGCGGTTTGTTCGCTTCAATGAGAAGGCTTTCACACAGGGATGTCTTAAACGCTCCCAGAGCGAGCCTTATTCCTGGATGATGAATTGGGTCAAGTATCTTCAAATAGGACTTCCTAGCTGAACCATAAACAACACAACCATAGTCTCGTTTGGAGGGAATAAACATTCTATATAAACTGAGGATGACTTTTCTATCAGCACCCCAGTCAGTGTGCGCTACTACTTTAGGTAGATCTAGAGATTTCAAGCATTTAGCTTTCAAGTTCTTTAGGTGTGAAATAAAAGTCAGTTTTCTGTCGAAGATAATACTTATAAACTTTGTTTCCTCAACAACTGGAATAGGTGTTCTGTCCAGCATGAGTTTAGGTTCTTCACGATGTCTTCATAACCGACAGAAATGCATACATACTGTTTTTGATTTCGAGAATTTGAAACCGTTAGTATTGGCCCAATTTTGAATCTTGTTGATATTTTGCTGTAGTTGTCTTTCAATTGTATGCATGTGCTTTGATCAATAACATATTAGAAAGTCATCAATGTATAAGGAGCAATCCACACCAGGAGCCAAACACTTGATGATGCTATTGATTTTTATGTTGAAAAGCATCACAGATAAAATACTGCCCTGGGGCACACCCATCTCTTGCTCATGCATATCAGAGAGGGTGGAGTCCACTCGTACCTTGAATTCTCTGTCTGAGAGAAAGTTTGATATCAAAGAGAGCAGATGGCCTTTTAGACCTAAATCATGCAGGTCATTTAGTATCCCATACTTCCATGTTGTGTCATAGGCCTTATCCAAGTCAAAGAAAACCACTACTAAATGTTCCTTCTCGATAAAAGCATCACAAATAAATGTTTCCAGTCTAACCAGATGATCATTGTTGCTATGACTGTAACAAAAGCCACTTTGGAAAGGAGATATTAAATTGTTGGTTTCCAAATACCATACAAGCCGAGAATTGATCATTCATTCCATTGTTTTGCAGACGCAGCTCATCAGTGCTATGGGTCTATAGTTGGTAGGATCTGTTCCATCTTTACCTGGTTTGGGAATTGGTATTACTGTTGCTTCTTTCCAAATTTTTGGTACATTACCAGTAATCCATAAGTCGTTGAAGATTTCCAGAAGAACTTTTAAGGATGGTTCTGGAAAGTGTTTCAAAAACTGTAATGTATATTGTCAGGCCCAGCGGATGTATCATGGGCCTTATTTAAAGATTCCATAAGCTCCAACAATGAAAATGGTCGATTATAACTTTCTGAGTTATTTGATGTGAATTTCAACCATGTCTTTTCCTTTTGAGCATTTAATCTTCGGAAAGCTTCTGAATAATTAGACGATGATGAATTTTTAGAGAAACTATCAGCAAGTATATTAACTATTTCATGTTTGGAATTGAAATTGTTGTTATTTAGTTTCTGTTGTCGGAAAGAATTGTGTTTTCTCTTTCCATTTATTTTGTGTATCATGTCCCAAACTTTCTTTATAGACGAACGAGAATTTAAAGTTGAAACATATTTTTTCCATGATGCTCTTTTATACTTTCTTTAATCGTCCAGCAAGCTTTGGTACGGTACTTAGTTAAATTTTCGAGCATTGGATGATTATTAAATTTTTTCAGTGCTTCTCAGCATTGTCTAATGGCTTCTTTACATTCTTTGGTGAACCACGGTTTTCGGGTTCTTTTGCAGTTTGGTGAGGACTTAGGAATGGATTCCTCTGCAATCTCAGTTAAGACAGAAGTAAAATGTCAAAAAGGGTCATTGTCGTTTAGAGCGGTATCCCTGTTAAACCTAGCTGTACAAAGTTTTAAACTTGGCCCAGTCGGCCTTCTTTAAATTCCATTGTGGAATTGTGTCATCAATTGTAGAGTTAATATTTTCAAGGGAGACTGGAAAGTGATCGCTGCTGTGAAGGTCATCAGCGACTTCCAATTATAATCTAAAAGTAGCGAAGGAGAACAAATTTTCAAGGCGACACACGTGTTATGTACCCGTTCCTGGGTGTAAGTACATCGGAGGTTTGGTGTTATATAGACACAAATCATGTCTAGAATTGAAGTCTTCTACTTTGTGGCCTCTGTCACTTATGTGACTCGATCCCCATAAAATGTTATGGGCATTAAAATCCTCTAGCAAAACAAACGGCGTGGGAAGTTGTTGAACTAGAGTATCTAATTCATTTGGTAGTAGGTTGGCGTTTGGTGGTATGTAAATAGAACAAAAGGTAATCACTCGATGTAAAGTGGCGCTTACAGCAATGGTTTGCAAATTTGTGTTTAAAGGGATGACACTATGAGCTCTATTGTTCACAGCAATGGAAGCTCCTCCTGAGGCCCTGTCAACATTCTGAATGTAGGTGTTAGACAGGGAGTAATTTTTAAGTGTGATATTGTCCATATCTTTTAAAAATGTTTCTTGAAGGCATAGTACTGCAGGATCATATTTGTTTAAAAGCAGAAGAATATCATTGTAATTGGTTTTAAGTCCTTGACAGTTCCATTGTATGATGGTGTTCTTCATTGTAAGTTTAAAGTGGAGATTTTGGAGCTAGGTTAGACCTTTTGTGGAAACAATCTGTGTGGTTATTTCTCCGGAGGAAGTACAGGGATGATTTTTTGGGTAGGTTTGGAGCCACCCTCAGAACATGGAGCAGTTTCTTCTGTATCCATGCTCTCAATGTCTCCAAACCTATTATAGAGTTTGATGGGGTCATCTGACCCCTTTTGCTGCCTATTTCCTTGAGATTTGTTTTAATTTTTTGGTGATCTAGGTGGTGGAGTATTATTAAATGTTGTTTGCATAGATGCCAAGTTTTTCTGTGCTTGGTAATGGGGGTGGTGTTAGAGCTTGATGCTGAATCAGGTGGAAATGTCTGTGTATGAGCATCCTTTGTTGTTTTGGGATTGTTTTTCACTACAGTAGAGAAGGATGGGCCAGGAAGGGATGTTTTTGCCTGTACAATTTTTCTGGCCTCTGGATAGGAAAAGTTAGATGTATACTTTACCCTCTGTATTTCCTTCTCCTGTTTCCAGGTATCACAATCCTTGGAACTGGCATGGTGCTCCTTTCCACAGCTGACACAATGCGGAGTTGCTTTACACTCAGATTCCTGATGAGAATGGTCTCTGCATCGGCCACATATTTGGCTTTTTGAGCATCTGTCTTCATGATGGCCATATTTCTGACACTTAAAGCATTGAAGTGGGTTTGGAATGTATACATTGACCTTCACTTGCAAGAGGCCAACTTTGACCACTCTGGGTACTGTTGGTTTGTTGAAGGTGAGTACAATGGTGTTGGTGTCCTGCAGATTGTTGTTACATTTAATGCGTATTCTACAGACTGCAGTGACACCTTCTTTTTTCATCCCTTTAATGATATCCGTGTCACTGACTCCAGCCAAGTCCTGACAGTGAATCATGCCTTTGGATGTATTGAGTGTTGTGTGGGCAAATGAGGTCACTGGAATATCAAAGAAAGTTTTCTTCTTCCTGATATTTTCTGTTTCACCTCGTCACTCACACTAAACAAGAAGGCAGCCCGACTTCAACTTTTTAACACTTTTTGGTGTACTAATCAATCCCGTAATTGTCTTTTCAATAACAAATAGAGAAAGTGCGGCAAGCGGATTTGAATCATCTTTTGACTGTATAACCATGAAGTGTGAAAACGACTCCACACTACATGGTTCGTCATCTGAGTCAGATCCAGTTTTGGTGCATTTGAGTTGGTTTTGTTTGGAAATTTCCATGTTGGTTTGTTTAAAATTCAGCACCCGTGCTCCTCATCCGCCAAGAAGCCCAACAAGGGGACACTTTTCAAGTGCCAGAGATACACTGATGTTATACTAAGTAGGTAAAATCACCTCCTGATTCATCCCGTAAGATATACTCAGTCGGTAAAATCACCTCCTGATTGACCCGTTGAGCCACCGCCTTCTAGGAAGTCTTCTAAGACTTGGGAAATGGAAAGTTAAAGGGATAGAATGTAGGGGCAATGGTGGGATCAAGAGAGATACAAAGAGAATGATAAAGAAAGTGAGCGAGTAAGTAAAGACCTCCTAGAGCTTGGTGTGACCAGCCAATTTGTCGAGACCAGGCCCACCCCGACCACCCGTCTAGAAGAAGTCATGGCCAAAGTAGTGTATTGCATCGGAAGGCCTCTTCTCAACTACCGGGATCCTTTCCTCTGCTCAACCACCAGGATCCTTTCCTCCCCCGACACAGGACACAACCCATGGCAACTTGTTGGGTTTAACGCCACTTATCAGTATGAGAGGATATACCTGACAGCCAGTATAACTGGTGGAGGAAGAACCTGGGAAAATCCTAGTGAGTCCCACCAACCCATGGGAAACTACTGGCAGCTTTCTCACATACCCAAATTGGCCAAGCCCATGACTCAGAGGTGAGATGGCAGTGACTTGTTTCTATGACACGGACCTTGACCTCAAGATAAAATTGTCAAATAAACATGTTGTAGAATGAGTTGTATTAGCTTCATAATGATTTATGCCATGGATGATGGGAATCTGTCAAGGAGTTTAGGAAATGTATGCAATGACAAGCTATAACAAAACCCTTAAACTGTTGTTTCCACCACCAATTCAAATGTAACCACAATGATTTCCTGTCCACTAACTTGGTCTCAACAAAAATATCTTCTGTCAAGAAGTTCAATTCTATTCATATACATCATCTCTAACAACCAGACAACTAAAGCTATTTGGTCAGAAGCCAATTTGAAATTATTTCGCAACTGTAAATATGTAAATGTGATTGACTTAGTGAAATGGATGAAGAGTGGATATTACTATCTGAATGAATATATATATGTTGCAAGCTTCCAAATCTAAAGGTTAATTTTCTCTTCCAAAGTAATATTACACAAAATAAAATATAAGCAAGATTCATTTTTGAGGACTGATTTTAACCACAAGAGGTCTTGGCAATGATGGGGAATGAATTAGCAGACCTCTTTGTGAAAAGCATCACAGATGAATCAGTGGCTAACCCTTCAGTGAATTTTAGGGCAGATTTGTCACAATTTTATAACTTGATGACTGAACATGGTCTGCAGTTTCTGAATAATTGGCTATGATTGTAAATTCTGCTATGTACACTCAAGTATCAGCTGAGAAGATCAAGCACTTATCAGGTCAGTACTTTATATGACCACAGAACTGTATGAATTTATCAGTGCCAAAAGTAAATAAAGAAATTCTGGTTGAAAATGTCAGAGCATTCTAGATTTCTTGACACAAACATTAACAAATTTGGGAGCTTATGGTAACAACCATCATTCCCGTCATTCTCCTGATGGAACTTTTCTTACGCATAAGGAAAGTAACAGGCCTAGTTGTCAAAATGCAGTTCTTTGTCAGGTGACACTTTTCACCTTCTCACTAATGGTGCATGTGCAGCAATCAGGTCAGGTTTTATTATGCCAAGATTGAACATAACTTATCAGCAGCTGTATTCATGCAATAACCTCGTGACTGGCAAATTATTCAGGGATGACTAAGGTACTTAGCTAAATGCCACCAATAAGGCCCAGCGCCTTGGACAGAAGTGACAGCCAAGCCTTATTTTCAGATATTTTCACACCAATCTCTATCTAGCCATGATACCAAGTCATTTTTAGGGTGATATCTGCCCAAACCATCAAACCTTATGATACAATAAAAAAGCTCAATGGTCAAAGAAGAAGCAGATCAGACGGGGACAAGACTTGGTAGTAGATACTGCCACTATTGATCACTTTCTATAAGTATTTGTCTGGATACTTCCATTCTTACCTCCTAGCAGAATATGGATTTTCTTTCCAATGTTATTAACTCTCCTGCCAAATTCACTGCCTGCAAAACAATATTATTTTCCCACAACTGGAAAAAACTTACTTTTGACAGTTGGATTTTAAATACTTAACTTTGATATCAAATTGAATGTCATTTCCACTGAAAACCTCTTAACCCCAAAAAGTTCTCTGACACAGAATACACATTTTTAACATCTGAAATCTGTAAGTTGGTTTTGAGGAAAGTTGTCAGCCCCTCCTCCAACCTACCAACAAGATTTCTCTATGGCATATTTCTCATACCCAAGAAAGATGGGATGCACAGATTGATTCTAAACCTCAAACATTTAAATCAATACATTGAGAAACTTAATTTTATAATGGAAACTTTATGTTCTGCAATCAGTCCAATAAATAAGACTGCTGGTTTGCCTCCTTTGACTTAAAAGATGCATATTATTCTTTTCCCATATATGCTTTGTACAGGCCTCACTTAAGCAGATCTGACACCTTGAGTGGAATAAAAATTGGTTTGCCAAATGAAACATATCAGGATCTTGAGAACAAAAAATGGATTGGTGCATATATTTATGAAAACTTTACAAAAAATTTACAACTCTTCTATTTTATGCTATTTACTTAACATGAAAACATATGTTAGTCAATAAATTATACCATGAAAATCTATCATTTTTTCCATTTTCACCTTTTATGCTAATATTTGGTGTTAATTCAATTAACACACTAAATATCAGCATAAAAGATGAATATGAAAAAAACGATAGATTTTCATGGTATGACTGTGGTGTACTCCTCATGGAATTTCTGTATCACTTTTGCTCTCTAATTGAAGGAGATGCAACCATTGTGAATCAAATGGGGAGGGGGCATTGTTTTTTAAATTGGGATTTTGGGTAAAAAATTGGAATATCAGAATTTTCTGATTTTAAATGAAAATTTGGAATGATTCCAGGTAAATTGGGATAAGTGGCTGGTCTGTGTAAGGTTTAGTTGGGATGACACAGTTTATGAATTCACTTGCCTTCAATGGCTTGTCCTACACTACTTGTGTTTTCACAAAGCTATTAAAGCCAATTGTTTCATACCAATGACAAACTTGGCCATTGCAGGTTGGTGTACATTGATGCGAGATTATTGCTGGCAGACATATTTGTAGATTGTGTGCACAATGTGCAAGACACTGTGCATTTAGTTGATAATTTGGGCTTTACTATTCTTCCAGATAAATCTATTTTCTTTCAAGTTATTGTATTTATGGTATTCATTCTTAAGTCTGTTGACATGACTGTGCACCTTACACTGGAAAAGGCTGGTATCTGATTGCATGCACTTGCTGAGGTGACCTTCCATTCCCATTCAGAATTTCACAAAGCTGATTAGGAAATATCATTGCCAGAGAACCTAGGATGCCATACATACCCCTGTACTACAGAGTATTTGATACTGAGAAAGACTACAATTTCAAATTACATAGAGATGAATTTGACAGCCCCATGGTTTTGAGTGACAAAGGTCACAAACTCGTTCACTGGTAGATTCAAAATATGCATTCCACCATTCGTCCAGTCTATGTGCCCCAGCCTCACATGGTTACTAGTAATGTCAGCTCTAATGTGGGATGGGGAGGTTTCAGCTATGCATCTAGATTATTTGTAGGATATTGGTCATCAAAAGAAAGACTGTCTCAAATTAATCAATATGAACAGAAAGCATTTTTTGTTTCACTTTACAGTGCTTTTGCTCTGGAATTTGGGGTCAGCATGTATGACTGCTTATGGACAATAATGCTGTGATTTTGAACATTAACAACATGGGGTGGGGTAGGATTGAAAAACTCAATCTAGTTTTTGAAATATGGGAATGGTGTAGAGCCAAAAATATTTGGCTCACTTCCTGTCATCTGCCAGGATCACTGAACATGAAGGCTGATTTTCAATTGCACAAGTTAAACTATGATTCTAAATGGATGTTGTGGCCTGCAATTGGTAAATGTCATCAGCTGCCAAGATAAAATTATTTAGCAAGCTAGATTATGTCCCCATACATCTATTTTCTCACCTCCAGACACTGTACTACCAGCTGACATAGTTGTACCATGTGTACTTCTATGTCAATATTGTCTTTACCAATCACAGCTTGTGCTTTGTTGAAGTACTTCTCCAGGATAAAATGCACTCTCTCCTCACTGTAAAATAAAGTTATTTAACCTGTATTACAGCATGGCTTTACATTAGAAAAGAAGCATAAAAACGTAAGAGGAAGTTGTATCAAAGTTGAGTCCAGGCCATAAACATATCCTGTTAAACAATAGCATACTCATATTAACCTTTTAGTCATATATCCTGAGCCCTTAATTTTCCAGGTACTATATTTGTAATTTTTTTCCATTCTTTTTAAAATTTTAAATAGTAAATACAATTTTGGGAACAGCTAGTACATATCTTAAGTAGGGAAAATACAATCAAAATGAAATGAAAGCTGATGAATGTTGTTTTTTTACCTATACATGAAATAAACAGGTGGCTTGGCTGAACAGATGATTGTTCAAGAGTGAAACTGTTTTGATTATAATTACACTAATTAAAGCCTGGGTTCCTCTGGCTCTCATGGTATTTATAGGTTACTGCATTTGTATGGGAAAATATGAACAAGTTTGGCGGATGTATATACTGCACAACCTTGGGAGTGCAGTATATCCATTCGACAAAACGAGTTCATATTTTCCCATACAAATGCAGTAGCCTTTTTATTATATGCTCATTTTCTTATTCTACCCAAGGCTTAAATATATAAACAAAAATACACTACAAGAAACAAAGTAACTGAATGTATGCCGTACTCCAAACTAAATACACAAGCGTAGATTCATCATTACACAACAACATTATTAATGCGCATGTAACTCCGCCCAGATAAATTTAAACCTGGTCACGTGCTAGATGTAAGTTTCGAAAGAAAATGGCATTTGGTCTACTTAAAATTATTGAAATTTGGAGTTATATTGTGAATGAATGCACATTGCAACAACTTTTCCATTTGATCTGGAATGAATACGTTTTGGTATTTTTTTCGATTTGACGCAATTTCATGATTATGGACTGGATTTATCTACGTGAAGTAACTTACATCAGATTCCAGCAGTGTCTGTGGCAATTCTACATGAAATACATTGAATTGAAGCAGTGAGGCAGAAGTGTGTTGACATCGGCATGCGTGTTTCTGTTCTGTCATTGAATGATTCAGATCATGATGTGGGAAAAATATGAAGTCTTTCAATTGCAATTATCGAAAAGATGCTGTGTAATTTAATGTTTATTCATTTTGAGTGCACTTAGAATGTAGTCGAAATTACAGTACAATTTCGAAATGTGTGATCAACCTTGAGAACCCATGACATGGCTCATGTAACTCGGATTTGCAGAACTAAGAGAGTACATTTTGAGGAAATTCAGGATGTAAAATTGTAAGTATATTTTTGCCATTTTTATTACCAGCTAAAGAAGACAGTTTATGTCTTATAACTTGCATGTTATTTGTAAAGGCCCCGTCTGGCATCTATAGCTAGGCTAAATCTGAAACATTGTATCAAAAAAGTTAACACGGAATGTGCCAAAGCTGCTGATATGTGGCAGTCCATGAAACATCTGCTGGTATGTGGCAGTCCATGAAACATCTGCTTTAGGTCATTCAGAAACAAATTGTTTGTTTACAATAGAAAGTAGTTCCTTTATTCACGTGAATTCAGTATGACTTGAGGACGCGAGTTCAGTATCGCAAAATACTACATGATTCTGACAATGTAAAGTTAACGGAGAAAAAAATGAGCATATAATAATTTTTAATCTAGTAAGAGAAACTGGCAGGTAGCCAAATCTAAATATCTATACTTCTCTATGGTATCAACATATTCTTGCCATTATATATTAACATATTCTTGCCATTATTATCAACATATTCTTGCCATTATTATCAACATGTTCTTGCCATTATTATCAACATCTTCTTGCCATTATTATCTTATCTAAACAATTTTGACACAAACTAGGAAGTAGAGATGGCCAAAATCTTTTAACTGACTGTAGACACTTTTGACTCAACAGGGACATGTGTGAAATGGGGCATGTCTTTGTTACCATATAAAAATAATCTCAGTTGGATACTCAAGTCCAACACAACTTGAAATGTGTGCACACTTATAACCCATGGCAGAATATAAACATGAAGAAACAGAAAACACAGATCTGCAATGATTTTTTTATTTGTAAAAAAACTCCACCAGAACATTATCTTGTGTTTTTGTATTTGCAAGCAAGTAAACAATGCAGTCTAGTTTACCCAGCACACTTCCAACTAGGACTGAACTTGCCAGATACATCAGCACAGAACTGAGATAGTGATTTTCCTGACAGTATTTGGAGAAAAATTATGACTTTCATTAGCCAACAAATTATCTAGAAACGTATTTCTTCTTATATGTCCTGATACTGTGATGAATCAAGACATAAACAGGATGGTTCAGATGGAATTTAGACTGGACTAAAGCTTAATAAGATTTATTTGGACTGGAGTTGACTGAAAATTCTGAATATCAATTACTGATCCAACACTTGTCAAGGAAAATAAATTTATCAAATCCTTAAAACAGTTTGATGCGTAGTCAAATATAGCAATAATAAAAAACATAAACTGATACTGGGAATTAGAACATTATGACTCTTAAACTATATAACAAGAAAGAAACCAAGAAGTTTTGTATAATTAAAATATTAATTTATTTTCCAAAAATACTAAGTGAAAAAATAAAAAATCGCTTACAGTATGGTGAATGAATTCCTAAAATCATAACTATTCTATCAATTGCAATAGTTCTGAGTAATCCAAATAAGTTCCAGAGGTATTGCAAATGATGTTACTACTGCACTGATGTGTCAACAGTGCAGAAGATATCACTTATATAATCCCAAAATGTCTTTAAACGATTTTGCAACAATTTCAATACAGCTATAAATCCAATTGTCTTGAATGAATTCACAGCAATTCCGTACAGCAATTAATTCAAATAGTCTTTAAATGAAAATAACTTACAGCACTGTAACTTCAATGAATGATTATTAAATTAAATAAAAGAATCAATCCTCTCAAAAAGTCTCCCAAGACCAACAGGACTACTAAGAATGTCCAATTCAGTGTAAAAATTCACTTATATAAAAGATAATAGACCAAGGCAAAAATGTGCAATATGAGGCTTTGAATGAATCATTCTTGGTAATTCAATACTCTATCATTCAGTAAACAGATCAGCTTTTCTAACACCAGCTGATAAAGAACTAGTTCAGCACTGGCCTCTCACATTAGAACTCATGTCCATGTTGGATCATATGTTTAACCTTGAAACTTATGAATGAAACAATATACACTATACATGAATCATCCTTAAAGTGCAGAAAATGATCACAGAATATTAGCATTAAAAATGTCATTAACTAAATGACCCTTACACAAACTATTACGAAAATAATACACGTACTATATATATATTTAATACCACCTACATCTTCATTTGTCCAAAAATATCACTCCTTGCCTAAATTTGCAAATAATGGAGAATGTTATCTCTGTATTAGCATTAAAATGTTGTAATAACATGACAACTATGGTCAGCCTGCAAAGAACTTTTAACTTCAGTTTTCCTGAAATAATACAAAGACATGCAGGGGGGTGGGGTTAGCATAATGTATAGTTTCCTATTAAGTCTACCATTTGCAGATGCAACAATACATGTATTAAGATGACAATGGCTTTATATTCAACAAGTTAATAAGGTTTGCGAGTTCAGACTCTGATGAAAATATATTTACACCACCCACTGAGGAGCTTCTTGTTGTTGGCAGGGTTGGTTTAATGCTATTTTCAGCACACAAGCTATACAAGGCAGTCAGTGTAACTGGTGGAGAAAGAATATTAGAAAACACAGGTGGCAAGCTTTCTCACATACTCACATGAAAGCACTGGATCTATATTTAATTAACTGATGATAAATTCAGTAATGATAGTGAGTGGCAAACTATCAGATATGTTCAAGTTGAGTGACCTGGCAGACTGCCAGACTAGTTCATTTCCAGGTGATGATTTCTGGTCTTTCACTCCATTTGCCATATATACTGGGGAGTTTAATGAACTTTGTGGACCAAATCATGCTCTCACATGTGATGCCACACCTCTAAATTTCTCTGCCTGATGCAAGAGGAGTCTCTCTTTTGTGCAGGTGGCTACTGAACCCAAGAGACCTGCAGAACAAAGACAGGGGGATGGAATAGAGAGTAGGATCCTAACAATACCTGAGTAAATTAAAGCCTGTACAAGTCTCTTCATTTTCAGGGGAGAGGTACAACTGCCAACCAACAAGATGCATTGGCAACATGATCCTTTTCTTGGAAACAATGCTTTCAGAAGACAATGATGCCCTGGCAAAATGTAAAGTGGAAGCAGTATGTCCAATCTTCCGCTAATGAAATCACTAAGCCCCAACATGAAATTGAGCATGAAAGACTGCTTGATGTAAGACCAATGATAGATAAGACTAAAGCAAACTTCAAGCAAAGCTACAGGACAGATGAGAACCAGGTGATTAAGGAATGGTGAAAATACAAAGGCCGATATTCAATCAAACAGCATATGCCATAATAACAATGAGGAAGTAAAGTCTGGCTGTGATATGATACAGTAAATGGTTACTGCCTTTAGTACAAATCTATCTTGACCATAATGATGAAGATAGGGCTTACAGAGGTCTTAAAGATGGAATCAAAGTCATAAAAGCCATCTGTAAAGATCTGAATGAGTGTCAAAATATGTTTATGGATCACTATTTTACAAGTATCAAGGTGTTTCACATTCTTAAAAGAAACGGAATATACGGCTGTGGCATCAACAACCCAGGCAAACTTATTCTCCTAGTCCTTTTTTGTATCTGAACCACATGTACCATATATGAACTGACACACTGAATTTCACAGTGATCTTCTATTTATTTTAGTTAGTCTGCACTGAAAAACATTACTAATATTTTACATTGCATCTGTTAGAGACATACTGATGAAAATCTGTCATCTAGAGTCCTACTTGCTCCAGTCACTTTTACACTTGTAGGAGGAGCCACGGTGGCCTAATGCTAATGGCCAGCCTTACTATTTCTCACAATCTCACTACTGGATATATTCAGGTTAGCTACAGTAATATCTCTGGGGTAAGGCTCTTTGTTCAATTGCCTTGGCTGCACTTACAAGGTCAGACCAAACCAAACAGTTACTGAACTATTATGAAGAGGTCAGGAATTTTGCATCTGGAGCTGAACTCTTTATTCCATATTATTATGTAGGCCATAATAAGTATAAATATTAAGCCATATTGCTTAATGAAGTAAGCACTTTAATGCTTATGAGGTACTCAAAAATGTTTTTATCCATTTCAGATGAATGACTACATGACAACTTCTATCATGTGAATTTTCTGAAATTTTCATTTATCAATGAAATTTATTCATCCATACAACTCTAGCATTTATACAATCATATACTGAAGATCAAACACTGCTGTACATGACTGTAGACCAGAAACAGCTCACCATCACAAATCCCCATATTTTCAGTGCATAATTAAAATTACTGCACTTTCACCCTGACATTATCAAACCAGATGTCATAATGACATATTATGTATCTTGCTGCAATGGCTGCATATATGAAATTTGGTCAGAAAATATAAAAATGCACACTAAATTAAATTTTTATACATTTGACTTTTGACTCTCTCCCTAGGTGCAGTAGGTATGGAGGACCCAATTTGATACATGATCATCACAAGGACAAAGTAACAGTAATATTTTGTGAATTTTCAGCAAGCAGTTACGGAGGAGATAATATTTCAGACAGAAAGATAGAACAGATACAAACAGTATCACAATATCCTTGATGCTATTGTTTTTAAGTGTGGGGATAAGAATCTATTCAATTAGGCATATATTTTATTTACTTTAATGCAAAATAAATCGTACAAGAATTCAGGTTGTTTTATCTTTCTTTGTTATAAACATATAAGATCTATATGGTCACAAAATGCAATGGTTAACGGCAAAAGAAATTTCAATGTACAAGTTTAACAATCCATTTTTGATTTTCTATTTTCTGGACTCAGTAAGGAACTGCTACATCATACAAAAGTTAATGATAAGCCCATCGTTAGTTTGAAGTGTTTTCCAGGTACACCATTCTCCCGTTTCTCAGAAGTCACTTCTTATTATCTACACCCAAAAAAGTAAGCAGAATAAATTGTAAATATTTACTGTAATGTTAAAGAAAAATAAAATTCACATTCTGACCTTGTTCTCAGCAGTAACTGCAGTAGGAATGATCTGAAAACTGGATTGGGATCTACACAGTCATTGAAAATGGTCAGTTCCTTTGTCAGATGTCGAGTTTCTGTTGTTCCTTGTTTCCCAGGTGTTGTTGTCATTGTGATGTATCCTAGCAACTTATCAACCACCTGATCTGATGGAGCAGTGTTGTCAGCAAAACACAGCTGTGACACAACGTCCATAAAGAAACTGTTACATCTGCTCTGGTATTCTTTGAACTTTTGAACTCCTTTCCTGAAAGGTAAGAGGATTTAAACTGAAAAGCTGCCAACTGCTAACTGCTTGATAGAAATACTGATGTTAAAATGATATTAACCTACCAACATAACAATGCTAGACCCTGACCTCTGACTTCTAACCTTTAAACTGAATGGCTTCCTTCTTGCCCCAAGTACCAGCCTTAAGTCTGGTCAAGGTAATGTGGCTTTGGACTAAACTTCCTATAAGGAAATCTGTTTTAAAATTCATCCATACAGTTTAGTGAAGGTATGTGTTCTAGAAGTAAACTTAAAGTGCAGAAACCATGTTTCTACTATACATCACCGTGACTGACCAATAACCTTTTAACCCTGAAACCAATAGGTTTCTTCCAAAAATAAAAACCCTATCCATAAAACTTTGTGTTATATGCTATCTAGAACTGAAGTTACTATGAAGAAGTAATTTTCCTTTTTTTGATCCAGAGTGACTTTAAACCTTTGATCTTTTGACTCTAAGTAAATAGCTTTGAAAGCCATTTATAAATTTTGGTGATGGTAGAGTATAGGGTATAGAAGCAAACTTAATTAAGTTATTCCTCACTTTTAGAATAAAACCTAAAAGAATTATTTTAAAATATAACAATGTGTGCCTCAAAAGATGAATTCCCTTGCCAATGTACCTTTCTTTGTAATTTAAGCTAAGTCAGGTGATGATAGCTTACATGATGTCTATTGCTACACTGTGTATTAATGTTTGTGTCACTTGTATTCCTTTTATGTACACACACGGCAGATTCGTTTGCTTCCTGTTTGAAGTTATTTTGTAAATAAGCTTTCATTTTCTTGAGGAATAAAATAAAATGGATGAAATATATAAAACAGTGTCAGTTTTAATTCATTACAGTACATGTAAAGTGTGATTACTCTCCTGCATAATTTAGTTACCATGGCTTAGTTATTTGTTTCTGGAAACTGAATGAAATATTTTTGTGTGTTTTTGGACAGATGAAAGTAATTACTTTCTGTAGACACAAATGCATGCAAACAATATGAAATACACTTTTCTTGGTATAAAAAAGCCATCATCATGTTGCAACCAGCATTGGCCCCTGGGACAGTCCCTGCCCTTTGGAGACTAACGACTAGTTCATAACTTAGAAACTGTGCATTGGCCCACCTTTAAAGAATATACACAATTTTCTATTTAGTACTTATGTCCAAAAATAATGGTGGATTGGTATCATTTATTTAAAACTGAAAGCCATGTATGTCAGAATGCTGTCAAATTCTGTCTGAATGGTATTTGTGGATTAATCACTTCAAGTTTCTTTTTTAATAATAGCAGCCATATTTAACGGTGGCTCATCATCATTGGGACAAATTTAAAAAAAACTTCATGCCACGATGCTATCCATCAAACTTGGTCAAATGCTGTTAAGTGGTTTTTGGGACCTTGTTTAAAGGCTTTTCTGTATTTTTTTTAATGATGGCTATATTGACATCATTTTAGCAAATTTGAAGGAGTTTCTTGCCTGGATGCTTTCCATCAAATTTGGTCAAATTATGTGCAAGAATTTTTGAGAAGTAATAGTAAATAACAATTGTTAAATGACAACAGATGAAGAACCATACTATAAGCTCACTTAGCCTTATAGAAAGGTGAGCAAAGTAAGTCACAGTTACCTATTATTTACATAAATGAATTGCTGTTCCTGAGATGCATAAACACAGCTTGTAAAAGATATCAGGTGACAAAATAAATGACAACATTTCCTCAAAACTTTGAAAAAGAAAAGCACTTCAAAATACCTAAAACAAGTCTAGAATTCATTTTCAGTGAATTAGATAAACTTAAATTAAATTAGTTAAAACTTATCCAATGTTTTGTTAGCTCCCATAAATTTTGTAACTGAGGCATCAAATAATGAAAAAAAGAGATTAGGTATTCAAATAATCACCATTTATAATTCGTTTCATTTTTTTAATTAGTTTTTAAACCAAATATTTGAATGTTTTCTTTATTTGAATCAAGAAGTTCACATTTCAAACAGTTTGGAAAAGTACCAACGTAAGATATAGATACATCAAACTACAACGTGCAGACAGGTCACCAATCATTTCATTCTTTCGTTGCTTTTCTAACTACATAGTTTGATTATTTATTTGCTCAAGAAGTTTGCATTTCAAACAGCTTTGAAAAAATACAAATGTACGATAGACATACATAAAAAATATGAATACGTTGTTGCTGAGAATATGTCTCATATAATACCAAATGAAAAACGTAACTATTTGTTGCCTCAAATAAAACTGACCCAACCTATTTGTTAACTTCGCATATCACATCAAATAATGAAACAGGATATCAAGAAATAAAGAAATAATCACCATTTATAATCATACAGAAATGTCTTTATTTGTCTCGTGTTGAATTGGCAATTCTTCTGTTAATCTACTCCCATTCATCAATCCACCCTTATTGGTCTTCTTTGTTAGTGAGAAAATACAATGACTGACGCATAAGCTCTCTTATTGTCATTACAATATCTACTGGTGTTTATTAACAAATGGACAAAGGCATTAATTAGTTCCCTTTTTAAAATCTGTCATCGTAACCAAACATCACATGCTTTTTAAACTGTGTTTGGAAGCCCTTTGATGTTTTCTTACCAACCAAAAATTATATCCCAGTACATGTTAAAGTGCAAACCACAGACTACTGGTCAACTATTCTTATTGTTTCATTATAATAATAAAAAAATAAAATATAAAAACCTTGTCATTTTCTATCATAAATTTGAAAGTCACTGACTCAGTGAAATCTACTTGTATACATAATATCTTTTAAGTGCTTGTGCTGTTTTGACTTGGATATAATTAACATTTCATTGCGAAACAATCATACAATATATCCCTCTATTGTTATCTTTATTGGCAAGTACAAATAACAAGTGATGCATATGATCACTTGTCTGTACAACATCTGCTGTATGGACAACGGCCCTGATAGCACACTGACAGATTTTCATTTCCCAAATGAAAGCCTCATTTCTCTACTGTCAGCCTCGCTGATTTGACCTCTTCTGTCAGATCTTACCCTTTATCTGGTTTAACTGGAATAACCAAAGCTCTAAGCATATTTTATTAGCGTGTAAATAACACTGCATAGCCATCTGGTTGTTGTGACAATGTATATCATAATTAAAACAAGGATGAACTGTTGATTTAGAGGTGTCAATTGATAATGGAATATAGCAGTGTCCTAGGACATAAGGAAGATCACAATCATCAGGTAACTGAAAATACAGATTCCAATCGACCTGTACTGTATCTTTTTTCTCTCTTCAAAAGCTACAAATAAAAACTGCTCTGAATAAATACGGTCATGTACACTGACAAAATGTTGTTTCATCTCTCTCTCACACACACACACAAACACACACACACATTAACTAAAACATTTTTTTTAAGTTCTTTAATTTTTTTTATTGCAATTTGATAATAAGGTTATTGTTGCTTAAGAATACAAGTTGCACTTAACTTCATGACAATGTGGGCTTCTATCATTGCAATCATTTACCAATAAATACCCATACATGTTCAGATCATCTGAATCATTTTGCCAACATTACACAACATAACAGCTACATATGCTCTAAATGCAGATGAGCTTGCACACTGAGACATCCTTTCTCTCTCTCTCTCTCACTAACAACAACAAAAATCTTTGTGAGTGCTTTTATTTTTATTGTAACTGGATTCTTGAGTTGAGAGCAGAAGGAGATTAAAAATTTACATCTATTTTGTACATTTGTACAGTCAGGTTGTTGAGTAGCATGTGTTCTGTATCCCTTATTTGGGTACAATCCCTTTATTTTTTGGACATGGTCAGTACCACAAAATGATAATTACTTATTTTACATATAATTTTTTTGTACTCTGAAATTACTAATTAATTTTTTGTGGATGAAAAATTATATGAAATACAGTAGTATTCATTCCATATCGTTAAATTTCTAGTGTGACAATGACACAACAAGTTTGAATAATGGTTTGAAAAAGGTGTGGAAATGAGAATAACTTGAATGCAAAGTTGATGGGAATGTAATTAAACAATGTGTAAGAAAACCAAATGCCAGGACTAGCAGTGTGCAATTTTTGCCAAACAGATTTGAACTATTACAACTCTACAACAGCATCTAATGACATGCTAAATGGGAAGGAACTGGGCTAGACTAGAAGTTCATTACAATTCCACACTGATTCCCTTCCAGAATTTAAGGAGTGACAACGTATAGACCTCTGATGGGAAAGTGATGATATTGTTGCCAGATACCCATGTCTATCAAAGATGGTCATATCTTGGTGGAGTTGTTTTCATGGCCCACAAGTAAAGTCATCTTTCAATGACACAAGTGATATTAACAATTATTGTTTATATTAGCAATATATTCCACTTGTGTTAGAATTCTGAGGAGAATCAGTGTAAACATACTACAATAAATGTTTGTCATGGCTGCCTATGGATTGAAGGCTCATTTAAATTTAAGTAATCAAAACAGTGTCAACAGTTTGTACATGTATTCAAAAGTCCAGTCTACAACTTTTGTATCTCTCATGTTTGTCATATAACACCAGTGTAATTTTGTGTCACTTATACTGAAATATTACTGTGGTTAATAAAACGCTGTATAATTCATATCCATTATTTCATTGAAACGTTTTGAAATGCCAGTGAAAAATTACTGAAATTTCAGTAAAATAGTCTATAGTAACTCAGAAATTTCACTATTTCAGTCAAAGTTCAATGCTGATTCAATGACATTTCAGTTAAGTTTTGGTCAAAATATTAGCAAGATCTCACCAAAATCTCAGTGAAAGTTTTGGTCACAATTACAGTGAAATTTTAGTGAAATCTCACCATGATTTAAGTGAAAGATTTGGTCAAGATTTTAGTGAAATCTCACTATCCTATTAAATGGAAATGAATTTGTGTTTTCCATTTACAACAGTTATTATTATAATTACTTTTCTACATGTTATTAGTTCACGGAACACTGTGGGGAGAGTGAGGCATCACTAGTTATGAAGGAGAAATCCTAGAGGCATAGTCCAAGAAAATGAAATTAAATTAAGTCTCATTTTCTCATGTCAGTTAAAGTTATAATTACTTTTCAGCAGATTGTTGGTTCATCAAAAAGATGTCGACTTCACCCATTTCTGGGATTGGAACAATATGATAGAGATATCAAAACCTGAGCACCGTTGAGGAATACAAAACTATTATGCATTGACAAACCTTTTTTTGGCTGTGAAGATTTAAGGTTTTTGCTTCTTCAATTTTTGTATGCTTGCTGCGAGCTTGCATGTGCAAAGGTTTAGTGAGCTGCCAACTATCTGGTTGACAGCAAATCATGAGCACCATTGCTAACTTGAATACTCATTCCAAATTTGCTGCAAGGTCTCACGAACAAAGTTTCAGCTAGCTTGCTTGAAGCTCATTGAATGCATGCCATCAGTGCATTTAAGCTTGCTGCTAGCTCACCACAGCTTTGTAATCATTCCAATTTCGGCTTCTACATCATACGTAATGTAGTTGTGGGCTCTCACGTGCAAAATTTGAGTGAGCTTGTTACCGTCATGAAATAAACTTGTCATTGTAGGTGAAAGTTTGATAAGGTTAGATGAAAAGAGGTCCAAGATATGGATGGCATGGTGAACATACAAAAAAATTAGCAAACAAACAAACAAATTATAAAATAAAGAAAGAAACAAACAAATGAATGGGCAAAATACTATATGGCCCATTCTGGCAAGGGAATAAAAATTATTAAAGATCATCCTGCTGTTTCTTTAATAGACTCAGACCCATTATATTTTCAAAGGAAAACAGGTTTTTGTTAAGATTCACTATAAAAAACGACATACAGGGAAAGCATCATATCAGCTTGACACACTTGATCACTTTTATTAAAATACTCATGTACCCTGAAAGTGAGACAAGCCTTTATAGAATATAATAAGTGCATCTATATAACAGACCTTTCTTTTCCTGTTGCTTCTGGATTAAATTTATCAGAGATGTTTCTTGAGCACTTTGGACATTTCTTGGTGCGTAGGGCCTCTATCTCACGGAAACATCTGATGCATATTGCATCTTTACATGGTAGTACAACTGGAGTGCCCTCTATCTTGTCTTCACAATGGCAACACTTCTGCTCTTCCCTGAAGAAAACAACCCATAAAGCATAAAATATGATCAGCAAGGTTTACATTTACTACAACATAAGAAATTCCATAAGAAAATAGAACTAATAAAAAAACAGTTTATTTAATACATCATAAAAACAGAAAAGTCAAATCTTATGATGACAACATTGAGAATCAAAATTACTCAGTCAAAAGCCTCTTCAAACAAATTGGCAGTTTTAATCATGCTGGAACAACATTCCAACATATGGATCGATCCATTATTCATGAAAACACTTACTGAGTGGAATCACACATGTGCTTTTCTTTTTCCTTTTCCCTTAAATAAAAACAACATCTCACACATTTATGACCTGGTTTTTATCCACTTATTTACATCAAAGGACATGGTTTTGTGCCCTGAAAGAAGTTGCACATACCTGATCTATCTACTTATTTCCACCAATGTAAACCAATTTCACTGTCCTACATAAGATTCCTGGATGTAAAATGATCAAACCAGCAAACCAGACATGTACTACATGCCTTGCTGCACTGGGAAGTGAGTCCACAAAAGAAAGACACTGCTGGAAATTAAGTCCACACCATACATTTGAGTTCTATTTATCATTAACCAGTTTCATAGTTTAAAAGAAAGAGCAAATAAGGTGATGTGTCCTAGAGAAAGGGTACACAATTTTCAGCTTTGATAAATCCACATGCCTTACTGAACATCAGTAGATCTAACAGGATGCCATTAAAAAGTGTCATTCCCTTGTCCCCCAAAATGATATGAAATTGCTTTATGATTTTACTAATGAAAAATTATGCAAAAAAATTATTCAAGAAACTGTAGGTGGGGTGAGGGTCAGTTTTACATCTCTTCTGGAGAAAGGACTGTATGCAAAAAAGCTAGGGTGATTTCCAACACAGAAATGTCCTTTAAAATGCATACTGGTTGAAAGAAAACCAGCACAACGGTTTGTATGCCACATGCAACTTTAACAGCCTGCCTATGACTAACAAGAGAGTTGGCAAAGTAGAATTTAAAGCACATGCTGCCATAGTGCCAGGATTATCAGTTGATCTTCAAGGACATTTTGCCCGACTTCAAATCTGTTCTACCTAAAATTGTGTAACAGACCTAATAAAAACAAGAATCTCTTGCTGGAACTGATTCTCCAAGTGTAAACCACATGCTATTGCCATCCATGTGCCATCATCAATTGATTTGCAAGTTTATCATGCCAGACCTCAAATCTGTTCTACCTAACATCACATAATAGTCCTACAGCAAATCAAAGCCATTAGGGGACACTCTACAGATATTATGAACTTTATATCATTAATTTATTGTTATGTATATAGTGCAATCATACTTTCAAGCAACATTAAAAAAACTCTGGATGAATGAAATAGGTATAACATTTCACTGAATGCCATGAATGTCAATCCCACCTCTAAGCCTTGATAATGGGGGCATTTATTTAGTTATAAAAGATTTCAAAAACACTTTAACAATTAAGTGAACCTAAAGTATGGAAAGACATAGAGACAGAATGGTAATACAGACAGATGGACAAGCACCTGGATGCCAAAGTGATCACTACATCATGCTTTGATCTAGGTGGGCTCAACAAAAGTTTGGTATTTTTGAAGAATATGTGTCCTAACCAGTTCACACGAGACAATACCATAAGCCTTTCATTCTGCCTAAAATAAAATTCAAACATAAACATGTGCATATTCATCTATGATAATGTATGGAAGGCACACTTTTTATGGTCAGATCTAATTTCAAAGCAGATAGTATAAATGTTAGGCATCACATGACCTCTGACTTTGGATTCCATTTAATCAGTTTAGTACTTAGATACCATTACTTTTGAGATCATTCAGATGTGTGTATTAAAGCATCAGATTTACCCTAAAAGATCCTTGATGGCAGTTCTATTACACATTTTGAGGAATTTCTCCACCTTTTCAATGGAATGCACTTGCTTCAAGTCTGTAGTGTCCCCAAGCATCTAAAAGAACAAAATTCATAAAAGTAAAGAAATGGTTCCTGTAACCAGATGGTTCTCCTGCAACCAGTACTACTTTAATTTATGCACCTGTATCATTTTTGTAAATATATCAACATAAAACTTCAATGACAGGGCTGCTGGGGTATAAAAGGAGAAGTATTTCAGCTATCTCACTGTCAATTAATTATATGCAAGATTGTTTTGAAAGCTACGACCTGGCTTATTACCTATACAGGTCCAAACCACCCAATTTCAAAAGCCAGTCTATAGGATACAATCATTATCTTGCTACTGCTTTTGAGCCCAAAAAATGATATGTATGTATACACTAGTGAGACAATATGACAATGTTGCTAGAAAAACAGAACTGTATTGTATAACATCTTCCAATCAAGATTGTAAGTTATAAATATGTTATGATTGTAAAAGTAAATTAAGAAATTACTGGTGTTAACTGATTTATGTAAACTTCCAGTTCATTTCTCCAATGTATTTCAACTTCCTGCAAAACTACATTAAAAAATAAGAGAAGAATACAATCTTGTTAACTCATTATCCCCACATGTGACATCCAATCAGAATTGAGACAGAGGGTGTGATTACAATTTAGATCCAAATTATAATTTTCATAACTCGTAAGCAAAAAGTTAGTTTCTCCTGGGAAGATTGCTCAGCAAATAGGGTTACTCTGAGAAAGCCACTCGTAATTTGGCGGCAAAACTTAGAAGCAGATTCTAAGAAAAGACAAAGCTTCGAAAAGGAAGCTTTTTAGGGGACAGAACTTCCAGTTCAGTTGAGTCCCAAGTCTCCAAGAGGGGAGATGGAAGTGAGATTGGCCGAACAGTCGGAGTCGACAATAGTCTAGTCAGTGAAGAGAAGGTGGATAGAAGGTGGAGGAGGAGGAAAAGGAGTCTGGAGGAGAAAGTGGAGGAGGAGGAGAAGGAGTATAGAGAAGTCGAGGAGGAGGAGAAGGAGTATAGCGAAGTCGAGGAGGAAGTGAAGGAATCTGGAGAAAGTCGGGTAGGAAGAGGAGAAAGAATTGGGAGAAATAAGAGAGAAGAATACCACAGATGAGTAGAATACAAGGACAGGTGGAAATCTCTCACACTACTAATCAAGTGATGCAATAGGCTATTAAGGGGTCAAGTAGAAGGAGTGTACTTGGGAAATTTGAATCATTTGACTATTGAATTGTTATTAAATTGTTATTCATTGAATTTCAACCTTTTTGTATATTTAATCATTTAACTGTTGGCATTGCTGACTATGGGCTCGGAGCTTTACATCTATCCTTCACTAATTTAACTTCCAACCAAAATCAAGCCTGGGTGGGACTTCTATAATAGTTTAATTAAACATTGGGAGCATCCCACCCCAATCCAATCATAACAACCAATCCTTCACAAACTGAACCCTGTTTCAGAGGCATCTGCATGCAAAGTTGATGAAACAGGGTCCAAGACACTGAGAGTAACAAACTGATAAATGCAAACATGTGTAGACAAAGTAGGGTCCAAGATTTTGTAAGTGTATTGAAAAACTAGAATCAAATACAAAAGTCACTAAAACCTTGCAAATTACATCACGCTGACCTAGTAATATGGTCTGGTTTAGTTACTTCTGCTGAGATCTACAAACCAATTTTCATAAGAGAAGGTGAAGTAGAGTCCAAGCTAATTAGAGTGTAACAGAGAAACAGTTAAAAATAGAAAGTCGCTCAGTCATGTAAATTAGGTCACAGTGAATAAGTTTGGTATGGCCCATATATGTTTCCTGATATGTATCCATATACCAATTTTCTGAACTATTTTATAATAGGGTCTTATGAACAAATGAAAACATGAATAGACAAAATCACTTCACAATTTCCATGGCGATGGGCTAACAAACTGTTAATGTATAGTAAATTATAGTAATTAAGAGGTTTCATAAATGATATTACTCACCACCCAGAGAGGCATGATGTGTTTAGGTCCATGTTTCTCAGCTTCCTTTTCTGATGTCACCACATGTTCAATAAACAGCTTCACCACTGTTACCCTTGTCCAAATTTGCCTGTAAAAGAAAAGAAATCATCCAATGCACTGAAACTATGACTGTGGCCAAAGGACACAGATGCCCCAGCTAATATTTTACAAATGAAGCAATCGTGGTTCAAGATGTCCTGAGCCAAACTTCTGAATCAAAGAGGTGCCATAAATAAACAATATTTAAGTGAAAAATTATGAAAATCAAATCTGATGCAAATTTTCTGACGCACACATCCTAGACAATCCATCCCTGGACAACATGTGAACTCACCTATAGTGTGATAAGATGTATGGATCCCATTTCTTTTTAATGTTGGTCACAAATTTAAAGAAATGGATGATGACAATGTCTGACTCATCTGCAATAAGTCAAAATCATAATCATCCAATATTCAAACAATTTAAGGGTTAAAATGTTAAATTATCTTTTAGTCAAAGATAAATATATGAAGAAGTCAGCATATAAAAATCTACACTGACATAAGACTACTGTCATTTTAATAAACGTGGAGGACTTAATGGTTTTTTTGATATCATAACACAGCCTAATTAATGGCCTGCAGATTATCATAATATATGTAAAGGTACTTGGATCACAATAACATCTGGTTGTTGGGTCAGCCTAATTTTTTGTGAAAATCACAAACTGCAGACAATGCCTAAATTTTTGCCTTTGGGTAATCTGTGGATTATTCTTGTTGGTATTTTGGAAAATAATTTTGAATAAAATAACTTGAACAAGAGTGTGAATCAAATCACAGAACATGCATACTTCATGTATACTTGTGTGACCTCAAAACTAACTAAACTGGTTTTAATGACTACAATTTACTGCACAAGTATAAGTGGCAATGTAACAGTATGCTTTAACAAGGACAGAAGACAAATAATAACCAATTTTACTAGACCCCCTCTTGTAAGGTTATCCCTTCTGTAACAGAACAGATGTAAAAACAACATCTAAAGGATGAAAATTGAAAGTGTGTGTGTGTGTTATTGGGGCTTTGGATGTAGCTTTAACAATTTTCAGTCATATCATTATGATGTCTGCAGTGTGGCAGTTTATACTGATGTCTAGCACTGGGGCATCATGACGCAGACATGTAGCATCATGTCCCACCCAGTCACGTTATCCTGATGCCAGGCTATGCAGTCCTAACACTAACCTCTTAATGCTGAGTGGTGTGTGAGGCAGCTGCTAGTACCATTTTTATAAGTCTTTAGCATGACTCATCTGGGGTTTGAACCTGTGACCCCCTGCATTCAAGGCAGACACTCTAACCATTTAGACCACTGGAGTGGTCAAAGGTGAAAATAGTTTGAAATATTTAATATTTTCATTTAAAAACCACAGGAATTCTATGAAATCAATAAGGTAAATCTTATATCAATATTAGTTATAATAAATATGAATAATCATTGATTGTGGTGTAAAACCACTCTGTCAGTAAAATTTGGGTACAAACCAATGGCAGCAACTGTCACTGTCTTATGATTCCATTTTCCCACTGCAACAGAATGTATATTTATGCTGTTTATTTGAATTTTTCTGATATCAAATTTCTCAGTAGTGGTCAAAGGACTGTCCATCTTCTTTGTTTAGATAATTGCTTTCACTTCTTTTTTCATAAATTTAGTATATCTAACAACATTTTGAACAACTTACATTTACGCATAAAAACATATACAAGAAGAAGATTACAAAACAAACACTAGGAAATTACAAAAACAAAAACATGCTAACAAAAGTTAAAGAAGTAAACATCATTAAGTCTTTAAGTCTCTTGTTGTAGTCAAAATAAGTGAGTTTTAAGAGCACTCTTGAATAAGATCAAAGTATCATTTTGACTAATATCTGTGGGCAATTCATTTGACATAGCTGGGTACTGGTATGCAAAAGAAAGTTGTCTGTATGACTTCATTTTAACAGTGGGAATAGTGACTGTTGGAAGTGGAGTGCAAGTTTCTAGATGAGGTGTACACATAGTTGAGGTCATATAGGTGTACTGGACTGGTGCCAGTCAAGGAAATGTAGCACTGTGAACAGATTTTGTGTTGGATTCTGGATCTAATGGCAATTTATGGTAATACTGCCCATTATCATGTGACCAAACTGGTTTGAGCAGGGCATGACAATTTAGTTGCTAATTTCAAACTGCATAAAACAATTTACACCTTTATGATTCTGTTGGCAGGGTTGATTGGATTCAAGTTTGTTGACATGAATTTTACTATGTACAGAAGTAAATTCCAAAATGATTAAAGAGATTACTGGATTACAGTTGGATTACTAACAAGCACAATCAGTATAAAACAGGACTGGTTCCTCTTTCAATTGATGCTTAAAGTTTGTTGTGATGTCCAAGTGTGCATTATCCCTATTGCTGAAATACCAATCTAAGAAACCGAAATATCACATGAAATGCAATGATAAGATTCAAACTGGAATTTCAGTGGTTGAAATCAAGTTTAATGGACATAAATATGCATTCTGACCTTCCCATAAAGGTGATTTTAAAATTTCCTATGGTGGCAAGAATGACATGATGCATAATGCAGCATATACCATATAGCAGCACAAAACGATGAACATCCATATGATTCTGTCAGCAGGATCAGTTGGCTTTAGTGTCTGAAGTCTGTCAGCATAGATTATACTGTGATTAGAAGTAATTCTAAAAGGTTTAAAGAGATTAATTGATTATGGATGGATTACCAAAAAGCTCACAACAGCTAAAACAGGGTTAGTTTGGCTTCAATCTTTAAGTTTGTTAACATGTCTAAGCATGCATTATCTCACAATGCTAAAATCCCAAAACCTAAGCAACTTAAGTATCACATACAATTCAGTGATGGATGGAAATGGTAATTTTAGTGGTTGGAATCAATTTCAAATGCCATTACTGTAAAGCCGACTTTAAAATCTGCTATAATGGGAGCAAGAATGACATTATGCATCTTGCAGCATAATATGGCATATTAAAAACAACAACAAATATTCCATCATTAAAATCCATGTTCATGGAATCTGCATCAATTGTGGATAAAGACATATGTGCTGAGACACTGTTTGCTAACTTTAAAGGTGAATATAATCTACTATTTAGGGTAGCAGATGACTTTTCAGATCAGGTCAAAAAATAATGTTCCCTGTTTTGGAAATAGCACAAAAAGTTTACATACAAATGGATGAAAGCTACTCACATAGTAACCCAAGCTTGTGGTCCTCAATGGGATAAGAAAGTTGAAGTGTTATGATGAAAAGTTGGACAATCTCACTGAAAATCCCCCTCTTTTGGAATGAAAACTCCAAACCCAATTTCACAAGTCTCCTGATTTGTCCTAAGCTAACTTACTCTATTCTGTCACATGTAGTTTTAGTAGGAATAACTGGATTACTAACCTCTTTGATATGGCTTAAAACTATTTTATTGGCACATTGGAACAAATGTCGATCTGTTGAATTTAGAAATCAACAAACATTCATGAGACTTATGTCGCCATTATGTGACTGCTCACAAGTGCTCAATTTGACAGTTTTGCTCTAATATGCTGGTCATCAGCTGGAGGAGAGGGGCTGGCCATCGAAAGGGTGTACTTTTGAACACAAATTTACCAGTGCCATGGATTTCTGGCTGCATAAAGTGGGTGGCCATTGTACTGCCAAAATGAAAATAAAATCTCTTGAAAATAAGATGGTTTAGAGGAAAAGCCCATGAAATCTTATATACAGCCAAACCCACTTATCTTGACCTTGGTTATCTTGAGAACACGTGTACGCTGAGCATTTTGGTCTGGTCCCAAAAAAATCCTTCTTTGATATACTAATTTTTACCTGCTTATCTTGACTCCTGTTAAGTCGATTACCCTGTTATGTCAGGCATAAGTTTCAGTCCAAAGTAACATGTGGACCCACTTAATTCGACGAAATGCAACTTTTAATGTCCATCTCGGAGAAATTTTACAACAAATGATCCGGCGTTTTCTTGCACCAGCAAGGATGGAAAAAGTTGGTATAAGACCGAATTTTACCGGTACAAATATTAATATACTGATCTCATCAATGCATGATTTATCACTTGCATAGAGTGGAGAAATTATGTTGTAAACAATACTTTAGGGTAAGGAAATCAAATGAATGTGTTTCTGATCTTTACAGGAGCTGTGTTCATAATGGACAGCATCACATGTCAACACTATGACAATATAGTTAATTCCACACAGCACTGCAGATTTTATCTGTAACTCAGTAAATTATCAGGTCCGCATCATTAAATGTAACTAAAAATACCTAATTCATTTATTTAAAACAAATCTGGCACTTTTAGCTACATGTAATGATGCAAACCTGAAAACTGACAGAATTACAGATAGGATAAAATTCACAATGATTTGTGGAACAACTATAGTGTAATCCCATTCCAATATTGTCATGGTCAGTCCCCAACTTAATCCATACACAATTAACAACTTTGTTTCAGATTTCTCTTATAAAATAAATAAAGTGTTTCCATGCTTGATGTGAGTGTAAGCCTTCAACTTCAGAATGGCTAGGTCACATGACATACAATCATCTATAAATAGAAACCAGCAAAATTCCAAACCAAGCTGGTATGCTCCCCCCACCAGAAAGACATGGTTATTAATTAGGTTTCAACAAGAGTAAATAAAAGCACAAAAGGTATTTTTAAAAATCCATAGTGCCCATTTTTTTAATATGAAGTTTATCAATCGCTGTGCCATGATTACAGAATCTTCAATGCAAACAGAATGAAGCAGAAAGTGACTCATAAGAGTAATGTTTATATAACAGAAAAAGGAGTGCTTTCATTTGTATTGTTTCATCTAGACTTGAATATCATATCTTTGAAATCCATCATTGTGATATGCCAACCCTCCTTCTGGTGCTGTGTTGCTGCCGACAGTCACAGATCAAAGTCAGGAGGAATATGGGACTACAACTGTATGAACAGAGTATGTCAGTACTTTCAGAATTTGATTTTGACACAGTTAACTTTAAAGAATTTAAACACATTTTACAGTTTATCGGTACATGAATACCAACAGCCTCATCTTTTTTCCGGTACAGAGACAAATTTTATCAGTAAAAACCAGCATACTGGTGTAAAGGAACGTTGATCATAAAAAAAGTGATCATTTTTCACGCAAAATTTTGGTTAGTTACAGACTGTTACTAGTTCAAGTCAACACTAAGAAACGAAAATACTTTTTAAAAAAGTACAGTCATAAATGTACATTACTTAAATAAGCCTAGATTTTGGTCAGCATGAGAAAACTATTGCCTTGCTGAGGCTACCAGAGGGATGAGGCCATTCACAGGGAAATAAAAAAAACACTGACACTGTTACAATAACTTAAGTGTTAATAATATGTGTTACTTGTCACATAATCTCGTTTTTTTTCTGCTACCTGACATGACTGAATTATTATTTTTTGTTGTGAATTAGAAATGCCATTTATTTTTAGAAACAAAACTCCTCATTTCTGGTGCTTCAAATGCATAATCACACTCCTGTAGTTGATTTGTCAACTAATCCCTGATATCTCGGGACCTGGTTATGTCCACGCTTTTTTTACACCCCCATCTTAATTTAATTATGTTTCTGGAATTTAAAAAATGAAAACCAAGATGATGTATATAGCTTATAAAATACTGTTATGAGTTAGTTTTATGATTATGAACCAATCAAGCCTTCTCATTACCAACCAGTTGCTGGCTACATTGTTCAGGAGCTCATTCATTCTCAACTCATCCAGGACTGGCCTCCAAAATCTTAACAATCTCATCAATTAGATTCAAGGTCACCTCAGTAATATACATAGATCTTGCATATTTAACACTTCAAAGGTCTTGATGATGGAAGTCTACAGTCCAAATGTGGTCAAAATTTTATCAGAAACATGGCCTCCAGAAAGATAGCAAATGAAGTCACTGAGATGCAAGACCACCCAATTAATATGCCAAGATTCTGCTCCTAGGCAAACTCCTCCAGATGGCCAAGTTCACTAGAAAATGTCATATACTGAAATCTGAGATGAACTGTAATTACTATAGTCCATAAAGTAAGCAATTAAGATGACACTGACTAGCTTATTGTACAACAAAGTTAGATAATTGCAAAACATTCACATATGATGATGACAGAGTAAAATTTAGTAAAATAAAAGTATACTTCCCTGTGGTATTAAAACTCTGAAGAATCACTCAAACTGGTTAAAAGGCACAAACTATAAAGTATTACTGAGGCTTCTTGTAATAATGTGTTGAGTGTTCACAAGCAGAAGCATTAGATGACAAGCGATGGAATTTTAGTGCCAATCCCACTATCGAAGGGAAGATAACTCTTGACTGAGATTCCTTGCAGCAAACAGATAATTTCTGGCACATTTAGTTGCTAAACAATCTTAAAGATGTAAATATATTATCCAGCTTGGGAGACTAGATTTGTGAGACATTAGATGTACTCTTAACAAATTTTGACTGGGTCTTTTGTATCTGAAGAAGAAATATCTTACCTCAATTAAGCAACTTCCTTGGACAAAATTTTCCAATACCTGGTAAAGAAAGGCTCCACTGTTTACACCAAATATGTCTAAGTAAGTGACTACAAACCAAACTATTCTGGTGCATCAACAACTAGTCCAGGATGAAATCAAACTTGTATTATGTCTGCTTTTATTATACTTATTACAAGAATTTTAAACTTGCACCCAAGTAGTGTCAAGCTAAAAATATAAACTAAATCAAGATACATGTACATACTTTCCTTGTAAAACAGCTTCATCCACTCGAGTCCCACTGGCTAAGGAGTAAAGATCAAGTCCCTTCTCTATAACAGGGCGATAGTTGCAAATTTTTCTCAACCATTCCTGACGACTGGCTGCATTGTTCAGGTAATTATTGTCTGGAGGTTTGAGTTGCTCAACAAGCATGCATAATCCAAGGATTCCAAGTGTCTAGGAAAAAGAATTGTATATTAATCTATTTTTTTGTTGTGAAAATTACATACAAAATGTGGAACAACATCACACTTAACTCTACATAAAATTATAAGTCTTCTTCAGTGCATGCATGCAAGTATTACAAATGTGATTAATTTTTGAAAGCACAATACAGTAATATCAAAGTGCAGCTTTCTTCATTGCTTGAAAAAGGATTATAAAAATTGAAACTGCATTTCATTTGTCCAACCATGACAGTTGTAATGGCAGATAGTCTAATAATTGTCTGTTATGTCCATTCATCATACCTTTTAAGTTTTGC
>JAECUM010051913.1:0-21111 GCA_016617855.1 Megalonaias nervosa | reverse complement strand
TCTATTTTAACATCTTTGTAATCTGGGGATGAGATCGTCAACTTAATCTAGGCAGAAAACTAATTTGGAGCTTTTGATCAGTCCCACGAGAGTCACTGCAGTCATGATCTCTGCCATATCAAACGGATGTCGAAATTAAGGATGTATGTCTTCAAAAGCCAGTCAAAATTGACTTCGCTGGATAATTTTCACTAATCAAGACCAATCAACACTGACTTCATTGAATAATCAGATTAGTTATTAATGTATTTATGAAGTCAACACACTGTGCATACGTGTAGCAACTATAAGTCACTATTAACCAATCAAAATCGAGCTTAGGCTTAACTACTGGATAATTATGTTGTGAGGAAATATAGTCAGAATTTTTCCGTTTTTACGGCCGTGATTTTAACTTTCTTGCTGGCTGAGTGTTTCGAAAGGCTTTTGATAGTTGCTAAAGGGTGTGATGCCAACAACAGATGGCCGGCTATGTTTTTATTTAGTAATTAGACGGTAGAGTCGGCAAGCCGCTTCAAAGGAATCAAATCTTTGTTTCGCTAAGAAGGACAGATTTTTACGCTTACAGCTACATGTGAAAAGATTTGAGCCCAAGCGCTGCCGACCATTAAATGAGGCTTACCAGCCAGTCGGAATTAGAGGAATTTAAAGATCTACCTGTAGAGGAACTCATGTCTCAGACAGACAGGAGGGCAATGAAATATCTAGCCATACCTATGTAAAATTAATCAGCGGTTTCTTGATGTTTGAAAGGAGCGGAGGATACAAGAAAGTATCAAAAAAGAATTCCGGGGCAAAAGACCACTCCGAGCGAGAGACTCGTAAAAAAATGGGAAGAGGAATTTAAATGGGAAAGAATAGAAAGCTTCTACAGGTAGGAAATATCTCAGCCGAATATTTGTGTTGATTTGTGTAGATAGGAATTTTATAGATTGTTTATCATAACGTATAGTTATTTTAGTAGGACATGGAATATAATATATTGTAGAATTATTAGAGAATATTACATCATAGTGTATAATGAATCTATTAGAAATTGAATTGGGATGTGTATTTGCGTTTATCAGTATGTAGTCTAATAAGTATGTGAATGAGACAGTGGATTTGTATGCATATGTATTTACGTATTTCTATGTATCATTCTATTATTCGTAGGACACAGGCAATGTGAACTATTACTGTAACAACGGTATATTGTTGTGTTGGAATATAACATTTAGATGGTGTGTGCATGTGTTACAGAATTTCGTAAGCAATATTATTTGTATATAATTCCAATTTTTATGAACTGAACGTGTTTTCTGCAATTTGACTGGATTTAAACGGTCACGTGATACTGAACTGGAATATTTTACACATCGATAAGTTCTGCGAACTACTTTTGGTTCCCTGTTTCCATGTCATTTGATTTGAAGTTTTATCTATATCAACCCATTACACCCTAATAATAACAACAACAAAAACTCACTCACCCATTCCTGTGATTTCCAAACAAAATTTACAAACCACAGATTAAAATGGACCATTATAAGTTAAAACAATGTAATTGCACAGACCTTCCTGCACTCCACCGCTCATCACTTTTGCCGACGAAGGCATGTGGTAGGCTTTACAAGCTAATCTTCGGAAATTATTGCATTTCACCTCGACAATATGTTACAGCAGCGGTTATTAAAGGTCAGGGTCACATGTCAAAGAAGGGATCTCATTAAAAATGGAGACGATTTTACTTTTGAAAGATCGAAATGCGTAGAAAGTAAAAACAACGTTGCTATAACGACACGTGCCATACGCAAGCGTAATTTTCGAAAAAAAAAGGAATAACCTGATTTAACCGCAACGACCATTTTTATATATTAAAATAATGATCATAACAATATATCACTGGCATGACCCGCCATGACTTTCTACCGTTACTGTATAAAGGATCGGCGAATATTGGCTAGCGAATATCGGGCTATGTATTATATCGCAGTTAAGAGGCTAATGAAAGAAAGCTTCGATCTACATAAAAGTGAGTGTTTTGTTGATTCAGACTTTATTTACTTTGTGAGTGATTAGGTAAAATTTACACATCGATAAATACCCAGCCATGATCATTTAATCCTATTGTAGAGCAAGGAGTGTATGCAAATGAGATACGTTAGTGTGTGAAGAGGGCCTGGTAAAGTGTTCACCATTCATCTGATGAGAAGTCAATGAGAGAGTGGTAGATTATCCATCAGCTTCCTTTATGTGAAATTAGGAAACAGTGCAATTCATTAAAAATTGAGGTTACCAGATCCCAGATAGAAGCATTGGAGCAGGCAAGACGAGGACAGTTTATGAGTAGACTCTGGCAGAAACACAAAACAGGCAGAATAACTGCTTCAAAATTCAAGGCAGTTTGTCATACAAACTCAACACAGCCAGCACCTCACCTGATCAAAAACATATGTTATCCTGACCTGAAAAAATTCAAATCAATTCAATCCAGTTGAGGATTGACATATGAGCCAAAAGCCAAGAATCAATACATACAAGCTATGAAGAAACTTCATGGTTCGTTCTTCTGATCGTGTCATTCATTTAACTCATCCAGAGATTGGAGCATCACCTGATGGCATCACATCATGCGACTGTTGTGGAGTTGGATCTTTAGAGATCAAGTTTCCATATACAATGAGAGACATGAACCTGAGTAAAGCTGACCTTGATAAATCATTCCTTGTGAGGGATTGCAGCGGTGGGCTAACTCTTGACAGAAGACATGAGTATTATTACCAGGTTCAATGCCAATTGTTTGTATGGGATACAAATTATGCAGACTTTGTAGTCAGGACAAGATAATCAATTCATATTGAGAGGATTGAGAAATGCCATGCATTTTGGGAAGATATGCTTCCAAAAGCACTCCATGTGTTCAGAGTAGGAGTTCTGCCAAAATTGTTGGCCAGATGTTATACGCGCTTGCCGCTGCAGAATAGCAAAGGCGCAACACTTGGACCAAGCAGTGCATTAGACCAGCCGTCACAGCCTACACGCTTGCAACTACATAATAGTAAAGCGAAAACACCAGGACCAAGCAATGCAGTACACCAGCCATCAGAGTCTGTATGGTGCTTCTGCCAGAAGGAGAAATATGGACAGATGGTTGCCTGTGATGACCAAAATTGCTAATTTCATTGGTTTCATTTTGACTGTATAGGCATTGTATCAAAGCCAAAAGGAAATGGTATTGCCCTGAATGCATAAAATCCTTTAGCAAGAGAAGGGGTAGCAAAGTTAAGTGACTCGGAAGTGTCGTATCTATGCAAGAGCCCTAAAGCAAACAAGTCTTGTGTTCTGGTCTGGCATTATTGTATTATGGTTATTGCATTTATGAGAGAGAGAGAGAGAGAGAGAGAGAGAGAGAGAGAGAGAGAGAGAGAGAGAGATAATGGTACATGCTTGTGTGTTTGATAATGATTGTGTTGTATCTATTCAAGAGCCATAATGCAGACAAGTCTTGTGTTTTGATCTGTCAGTATTGTATTATGATTAGTGCATGTATGAGAAAAAGAGAGAGAGAGATGTAGAGATTTTATGCCAATTTATGGTACAATTTTCAGTTTCAAGGAAGAAAGTAAATATCAGTACATAATTTGCACTGTATTTATTGATTTATTATTTAAGTTGAAAATGTCTATAGACAAAAACATAAAATAAACAGCTTTGATTTCTTTAATACTCTCTCTCTCTCTCTCTCTCTCTCTCTCTCTCTCTCTCTCTCTCTCTCTCTCACTGCACTATTTCAAGGAACACAGTAAATATCAATAGATAACTTGAACTACATTTAATGATAGGATATTGCAGTTGAATCTGAAATTGTCCTTAGCCGAACACAATTTCTTAAATACTTTTTTGTTCTATTTATAACACATCTTTTCTCACTCTCCAGTTACATTTTCTCACACACGTACACTTAATCATTACATTTACCAGCCATAGGAACTTTATGCTCCCTCTCTCTCATGTATTCCAGATTAATAAACCTCCCTCCCTATTTCTATATTCATCAACATCCCACATTACTACATTCCTAGACAACAGCATAATCACTTTTAATCAAATGATACTATATTTGGTGACAAGTTTGTTAATGCAGCACACACTATGAAACGAGACAGCACATGAAGAGTATTCAAAAATGTTCTCGACACTGTTAGCTGTGCATACTGGAATATTATCTCAAGAAATTCATTGTGAACATTGAGTCGTAGTTTCATTAATGTTAGCATCAGTTGTTCAAACTTTGTCAAGGATGATAAATGAGTCTCTGTCAAGTATGAAGAAATAAGCGAAAAGACCTGCATTAAGATGTAGAGCGTGGGTAAACCATTCAGATTGTTGACTTTGTTATCATCTCCCTCCAAACTCTCTGCGGTCAAGACTTTGACATGACCTAGCTTCAAGGCCGGTACCCAGTCAACATTTGTCTTGTCATACAGGTCAGCTGGTTTACCTGCAAAGCAATTTACACTATATTAACATTTGAAAATAAAAATAATACTATGTTAACAGTCTTTCATTTGGTGATTTGGTAACACAATTAGTGTACCATTCAGTTCTTTGTTTCAGCTTGCCTATCTACAAATACATTTATCACCTAAATATGAAAACATATTGCAATCTCAGGGGCTTCAATCTACAATCACATCCCATTTATAATATAACACAAAAGGTTAACATCATTAAAATTTATCAAGATGCTGCTGGCAGACATGGGCAGATTTGATTTAGTGACGGTTTGCATTTACATATTAAGAAACAGTGGCTTGTCATTTACAAATTATTGACAATATACAAAATTTTCAAACGTGCATACAAATCAATTACATGCAAGGCTGTATACCTACAGACAGATATACATACTTATTATAACAAAGAAGAGTGATATATTTTGCAAACAGATATTCAACAGCCTAAGACTAAGATAAGTTATGATTATTAGTAGCCAAAATCTAGTCATGCTAGTTTTAATTTCCTATCAATCTGACAAAGAGAACAAAGCAAATCGAAGGGAGTGGGGTTGGAACCGCTGTCTTGATATATTACTACATGAATAACAAAAGTTTCCAAGGTTCATTTCAACTTACCACTCACAAAATGGACTGAGCATACAAGTGTGTACGGAAAATTGCTGATCTTTATGTCCGAACATCCAGTATTGGAAAGCCACATGCGCTGTCTTTCCTCCGACAACTGTAGTGTCTGTTCGCCATGTTTGTGCCAAACGGTGGGAAGTCTGAAGTATGACAAGTCTTTCTAACGGTCAGCACAATTCCCACACCCGAACACGGCACAAAAGTTTACCATTGTTGCTGAACCCAACTTACAACGAAAAAGAAACGTACTAGTAGTGTTGCCATACACATGCCGTTGTAATCCAAAATGGCGCACGCCAAAACTGATGACCTCACATGAATACGGTCTATTGTCGTGTACACTTGTACGTGACACGTACACAACCACTACCAGCCTTATCAACCTAAAATATATTACGTCTATAAAAATATTCGACAGACACACATTCGTTGTTTTATATCCTGCTTGTACAGAAGACTACGCAGCACTTCTGAACAGAAAACAGAAATAATAAACACAATATAGGTAAACTAAAACGGTTTACAATATCGAACATAAATACCGCTACCGTACTGTTACTAAGCAATTGTTTTCACCCCCGCAATATGGCGGAAAGTAGGTCGCTAAGCATGTGACGTCATCCCGACCCAACCTATTGTACCTTGTGCGGTGGGGCCTGATGGTCTGGTCTTTGGACCACTGTATATTTTAAACTTTTGGGGTCAGATTAGCTGGTCATGTGACTAATTTGCTTTACGTGAACCGGTCAGTGCCACCTTGTGCAGCGGGACCTGATGGTCTGGGCTAAGGAGTTTACTTGTGTTATTCCCTGGCAATTCTCCGATACAAATACCCTACTAAGCAAGACAAGAAGAGAATATTTTGGTTTCAGTAAGAAGAGAACATGCAAGATATAACATGAGTACAGAATAAGTTTATCAGCAGCAGACATCAGTGAGAGAATTTTCCCGAGTGGTACGGTGTGTGTGTTATGGGTCAATAATCATCTTTTCTGCATTTTTCTGGAGGCTAGAATTCATTTTGGCATATTTGATTGGTGTATAAAGTAATGAGATATTGTTTTGGGTCGTTTTTGTCTGGATTATTCTGGGGCTCCCTCGTGGTTGTCATGTTAGTGGGAGATAGCCCCTTTCGCCCAGGAGGGTTAAATTGGCTGGCTCTTGCCGCGCACCAAGTCCCCTAGTGGGAATGGTCTACCAATCCCTTCCACCGTGGCTGTGCTCCCCCTCACCCAGTCTAGACATGTGGGATTTGCCCATTTTGCTTACTCAGGACGGATCGTCCTTTGGTAGAGTGTTTGGTCCTTTGTTGCTGATGTTATATCACGTCATAGTTGCGGGTTATTTTTGTCGTCTTCTCCCTGTGACTGGAAGGTATCTTAGAATACTGTTACATATCGCGTCGATGTTTTTAGCTCCTGGTTGTAGGAATTCTGGATAGGTTATCTGGACTTTGAGAGTTATCTGTTTTTCCTGGAATGTAGATCTCTCTTCGCTGTATTTGGGGCATGCATTGATAACGTCGTAAAGTGTACCGAACATGGGGCAATGTGGGCAGGAAATGACCGTTGCGTTGATACGTAGCTACCGGCTAACATTGTTTTTCCAGCTTTTAATCTTATTAATAGGACAGAGCAGTGGTACAGGTCCTTTGGATCCGTACGAGATGGAATAAGACGCTCCCGCCCCCATGAGTCTCCTAACTGTGGGTAAACTAGTGTGATGATAGCACAGTATCACTGGGTGGAAGTCTTCCTCGATGAAGTCAACGGCCAGGGCGGAATGGCTCCAAGATGAGCTCAACGACCATGTGCTCAGGGCCATGGCGTGCCACATTATATCGGTTGATTTCGGCTGTGATCATCCAGCCTGGAGAGGGATGGGCTCCGCCAGGCTGTATCTTGCCCTTGACACACCATATAAAGACTACTAACAATTCTTCCATGCCATATCGGTCGCAGCCCGGGTCAACAATGACCGCGCCTTCCGCTGCACACCAGGACGGAGGTGACAAGTATGCTACTGGTGCCCCCACTACCAAGATCCGTGGGAGAGACAACATCATCATTGGTACATGGAACGTTAGAACACTGAGAGCTGTGAGAAAGTTGAAAGAATTTGCACATGAGTTGGAGAGGTACAACTGGAACATTATTGGTCTCTGCGAAGTGCGCTGGAAAACCTTTGGCGAAATAACAACATATGAAAGGCATAAGCTCTATTTCAGTGGAGCAGGGGACAAACACAGTCATGGCGTTGGATTTCTTGTCCACAAGGGCATTGTGAGCAGCATTATGGGTTGCTGCCCAGTCTCAAGCAGGCTCATTACCATCAGCCTGAGGGCGACTCCCTTCAACATGACAATCACACAGGCCTATGCACCAACTTCTGACTGTGATGACAACGACCTGGAGAATTTTTATAACCAACTGCAAGATGTCATTGACAACTCACCCAAGAGGGACATTCTGTTTATACAAGGAGACTGGAATGCAAAAGTGGGAGTTGATTCACAGACAAACTAGCAAAGTAACTGTGGATCCTTCTGCAATGCAGAAACAAATAAAAGAGGACTCAGGCTCTTGGAGTTTGCTGCCTACAACAATTTGGTGCTAGCCAACACATTCGGCCCTCACAAAGCATCTCGAAGATGGACCTGGCACAGTCCAGATGGACGACATCACAACCAGATTGATTACACATCTTGGTGAAAAGTAGATTCTGCACAGGGGTGAATATCGCCCGAACACGAAGTTTTCCAGGAGCAGATATTGGAAGTGACCATGATTTATTAATGACAACGTTTCGCCTCCACCTGAAAATGATCAAAAAGCCTAACCAACCAAGAATCAGATTTGACCTTGAAAAATTGAAAGATCCAAAAGTCACAAAAGCCTTCCAAGCAACGATAGGTGGTAAATTTGCACCTTTGATAACCCTGGACAGTCAAGACACCGCCCTAGAGTCCTTAACAACCACAATCAACACAGCTGTGACTAGCACAGCTAGCGAGATCATTGGTAAATATCGTCGAACAAAGAAACCTTGGTCACGACAGATGTCCTTGAACTATGCGACAAAAGAAGAGAACTGAAAAAGGGAAAAAGAGATAATAAAGGAGCTAGAAAATACAGAGACATAAACAATATGATCAGGAAAAGCATGAAAAACGCAAAGGAATCCTGGATAGAAAGACAATGCTGCAAAATCAAAGACAGTCTGAGTAGAAATGACAGCAAAATGGCATCTCAACTGGTGAAAGATCTCACAGCCCATAAACAAGGGAAAACTACCACCGTACAAGACGAATCAGGAAAATGCCTCACAGAAGATCAAGAGATCCTCAAGCGATGGACCGAATACTGCTCAGAATTGTAGAATCATAAGACCCAAAGAGATTCAGCAGTACTAAATTGCCCTCAGGCAGAAGAAACTGATAACAACCCCATTCTTCGTGAAGAAGTAGAAATTGCAGTTAGGTCACTAAAGAAAGGAAACTCAGCCGGCATTGACAACATACCAGCAGAGCTCATTCAAGCAGGAGAAGAGATATCAACAGTCCTAACAACAATCTGCAACAAGATATGGCAGACAGGAAAATGGCCCACCACATGGACTTAATCCTTGGTCATCATGCTCCCCAAGAAAAGAAACTTACAACTATGCCAAAACTACAGAACCATTAGTCTGATCAGTCGCCCGAGCAAAGTCATGCTGAAGACAGTTCTCAACAGACTAAAGCCTCAAGCAGAGAAAATTATTGCTGAAGAGCAGGCAGGCTCCCGAGCAGAAAGGAGCACCACAGAACAAATCTTCAATCTCAGACTCCTTTGCGAGAAATACCTTCAGCATCAGCAGAATCTATACCACGTCTTTATAGATTTCAAAAAGGCCTTTGATGGATATGGTATGCGGCCTTATGGGCAACTGTGAGGAAGTACAACATCAGCTCAAAACCTGGTGCAGGTTTTTGAGCACCTCTATGACAAAGCCACCAGTGCTGTCCTCATCAATGGCAGCAGAGGAGATTGGTTTCGAAGAACAGTTGAAGTTAGACAGGGATGTATACTGTCACCTACACTCTTCAACATTTTCCTGGAAAGGATCATGGAGGATGCCTTGCATGATCACAAAGGCACTGTCAGCATCGGAGGAAGAACAATCACAAACCTTCGCTTCGCAGATGATACTGATGGTTTAGCAGGAGATGAAAAAGAACTGGCTGACTTGGTTGAACACCTTGACACGACCTCCACAGCATACGGTATGGAGATTAGCGCCGAAAAAACCAAACTGATGACAAGCAACACCAATGGCATCAGTGCAGAAATAAAGGTCAGTGGACAGAAGCTGGAAAGAGTCACAAGCTTTATGTACTTGGGATCAATTATCACAGACGAGGGCTCCAAACCAGAACTACTTTAGAGGGTTGCCCAGACAACGTCAACAATAACAAGGTTGAGACCAATATAGAAAGATACCAACATTGCTTTTGGTTCCAAAATAAGGCTGATGCGCTCGATTGTCATATCGATCTTTCTGTACGCTTGTGAAACATGGACGCTCACATCAGATCTACAAAGAGGGATTCAAACTTTCGAAATGAGATGCTACCGTTAGATCTTGGGCATCTTATACATTGACCATGTAACCAACAAAGAAGTCCAGAACAGGATCCAGTGAGCCATCAGATCCTATGAAGACCTCTTGATCACTGTAAAAAAGCGCAAACTGAAATGGTACGGTTATGTCTCAAGATCATCTGGACTGGCAAAAACAATCTTGCAAGGCACAGTGCAAGGGTGCAGAAGAAGTGGCAGACAGAAAAAGAGGTGGGAAGACAACATTAAAAAGTGGACAGGCATGGGATTTGGAGATACCCAAAGGGAAGTAGAGAACAGGGAAAGATGGAGAGATTTGGTTGCAAAGTCAATTATGGTGCCCCATCGACCTCTTGGGTTAATGGATTGATGATGATGATGAATCTTGTTATAACTTTAGTATCATGTGGGTTAACCAGTATAAATATTACGTGACTTTCATTGATGTGTACGATATATTTTCTAACAGCAACAGTAAAAATGGTTTACTGTTGATATCACGTGACTTCTTGAACTATGTTGTAATTGACATATAGGTCGCGCGATTTGTGTAATAATGTGACTACGAATACAAATGACGAGTTCCAGGTCAAATTTCATCAACGATATAGTTTCGGCTAGTCTGTCAGCGGATTAAAGATATAACGAATGCTATCCTTGCAATTTCTGAGAAAATAAACCATATTCCTATCGATTTCATACCGGTATATCTCGACGAAAGGTCGTTAAAGTTTGCTAAGCCGGCTAGTAAGCGGCAACCCTATGCCGATACCAAATGCTGTCGGCGAATTCCAACTTTTCGATAGGCAGTGGACTCTGACCCTACACCCCAACATAAATGTCCAAATATCAAAAATGGGGTGGCAAGGGTCAGAGGAAACTCGGACTAGCTCCCTGTTTATGTATTTTATATATTTTCCTACGTGTGTTGTGTGTCCTATTTTGGATCAGTTTAGTGCTTATTTCCTGGTCCCTAGCTTTGTAAAATGGAACATCGTGATGTTCCATATAGTGGATATTGTCTTTCCCCTGATCTTCAAGGGCATTTATTTGATCTGTGGTCATGGGAGCTTCTGCAGTAAGTGCACTTTTGTCCTTCATATTTACATTTTCCGAGTCTGAGCCCCCCCCCCCCCCATCTATCACATTTGTGTTGGAATCTGTATCTGTAAGCGAAATGTCTCATTCCTTTGCATTTCTCACAGAACCTAACTTTATTTTAAATTCAAAGAGTTTGTAACTAACGTTATTAGAAAGTTGAGCCAGTGTTAATGAGTTATTGTTTCTTTTTGTTTCTTTTCCTTTTTTGTTTTGTTTTGTTTTTTGTGGGGGTTTTTTTATTATTTTTTTGTTTGTTTGTTTGTTTGTTTGTTATTTTTTTAAATACAGCAATACCGCTATTGATATTTCCCCATTCTTATTTAGAAAGCGGTTTGACTTTTCTATTTCATGTTTCTTTCTTTTCATGGCCCAAGCTATTTCTTCAGTATCCATCTCAGTTGTAAATTTGATGATTTTTTTAAAAAAAAAATAATGCTGGGGTATATATGATGGCTCACTTGATTTATGGCTGTTTTATAGAGTTGTGTCGCGACGGCTGTCCTGTCTGTTTGGCTTTGATTAGAGTCGAGTTCGACAATTCGGCCATGTGCGACTAATTAATGTACACATGGTATGAGGCGCCTTAGCGGGCAAAAGCTGGTCCAAAGAGAAAGCTGCAGTTGAAATTTCGATGTCGTATGTCGAGAAATCCAATAGCACGTGTTGGATCAAACTGCATATCCTTAAAGTTCCATTTTCTAGATCGAGATTTTAAATTTTATATGTTGAATTATACAGTGGTGTTTTAAAGTTCCATTTCCTATGTCGACGTTTTACAGTGTATATTTCGAATTAAACAGCGGTGGTTGAAATTTCAATATCAATTTCATTTGGCGAGTATTTACATTTCATCTGTTGAATTTCACAGCAACTAGAAGCAGTCTCCTTGTTTAAAAATAACGCGGTTCGTTCACGAAAGCGACCTCTAGCGAAGAAACTCAGTCATTCTCGACCTGTGAATGGTAACTTTCAAACTGTAAATGCATGAAATGTAATGGCTCCTCATAATTGAATACACGAATGATGTATCTTAATACTCGATATTATTTTGAATTGTTAAAGTGGACATTGTGTAATGTTACTTTTAACACCAACACATCATTTCACCATATAAAAATAACAATTTTGACAAGCACAATAAAATATCCAATCACCGCTGTGTAATTTAACAGATACAATTTAAAAACTCAACATATGAAATGGAACTTTCAGTACAATCAATGTGATTCAACACGTTAAATTTAAACTCTCGACATATGACATTAAAATGTCAACAACCGTCGTGTAATTCAGAAGATACAATCTAAAAACTCGACATTGGGCATCAAAGTTTCAACCAGCGTTGTGTAATTCAACGGATGAAATCTAGATGCTCAACATATGAAATGGAACTTTCAACATAAACTCTTTGAACCAGTACGTAAATTAGAAATTCTCGACGTGTGACATTGAAATTTCAACCACCGCCGTGTAATTCAAACGACGCAATCTAAAACCTCGACATAGAAAATATAACTTTCAACCACTAATGTTTAATTCAACAGATACAATCTAAAATCTCGAACTAGAAAATGGAACTTTAAGGACACGCATTTTTGATACAGCACGTGAAATTGGAATTCTGGACATATGACATTAACATTTCAACGGCAACGTTCTGATTGGACCAACTTTTATCTGCTACGGCGCCTCACATAAACACACTGTCACGAGGAGTTCCATTCTCGAGCTGGTGTGTATTTCATAGTTCATCGCCTACTCTTGCATTCTCGAACCGGCTATGAAATTTGCATTCTGTTTGTGCATACTGCATGTAATTACACAATGATCAAGCTTCGCGATAAGTCATTTTATCCTCATAACATCATACGCTTTTACTACATCAAGAAACACGGCTGTTAAATTTCTATCGCATTTTCTTTTAGCATTAAAAGCTAATTTTATGCTTGACTCCAAACGAACGAGTTGTTATATACTGGATGCTTTATTGCGGAAGCCGCTTTGATTATGTGAGAAAAAATTATTAGATCGTGTTCATGCCTGTTATTTATCAAAGTTTCCATTTATTTTTACATATATTGTTTGTGAGATGGGTCTGTTGAATTTGGATTGCATGATCCTTTCCTGGTTTCGGAATAGGGAGTGCCTTAGGGCCTTTCTTTTGTTCCTTAATGGCTTGTTTCGAATTGTCATTCCACTAAGGCACTGATTGTTTGACCCCTCCCCTTCCGGTTTTGGGGATGCATCTCTCAGCTATCGATGATAAACCTTTTACTATGTTTTGGTTGAAGAATTCAATGTTGTTGTCTTACAGCTGTCAGTGTACATCCCCTCACAAAGATAATGAAAACTCTCTCTCTCTCTCTCTCTCTCTCTCTCTCTCTCTCTCTCTCTCTCTCTGCCTTATTACATCTCCATTTAGATTAAGGGATATAAAAACGTTTAAATTAAGTTTATCGTCATGCGTTGAGTGATAGTTATCGGGAAGTGGTCACTTTCTTGTGTACTTTCATGTTCAACTTCCCAAACTGCTGTTTCCTATATTTTAGTTGAATAAATTGCAGTTAAGGATATGCTTTTCGGGGTTTGTTCTAGTACGGGATCATTAATCAGTATGACCAGGTTAGAAGTAGAGATCTACCTCTCAACATTTCTTCCTCTTCTATCTAGGAAGGCTCCTCACCACTGCTCACTATTGTAATTTCTCTGTTGACAGTGTTTCTTTTTATTATTTTGTATTCTAACGGCGATCATCTGCCTGTCTTGGATTAGAGTCGCGTTTGACAATTCGTCCATGTGTGATTAATTAATGTACGCATGGCATACTTCTTAATTTTCTCGCCGGTGGGTAACTTTGCAGCGCCCACCGACACTTTAATGTATGCAATGCATACTATTCAACTGCATGTCCGGAAGTGACCAGGTGAGAGGGTATCTCCAAGGGCCGCGCCTTGTTGCCGCATGCCAGGTCATTATCATCCAGGGATAAAAGTGGTGAAAGATATCGCCTTGTACTTACTTTAGAAAAATACGTGGACTGTGCTTTCAGAATGATAGTGTAAGCTTAGAATTGGGTCACGAACCTAGATTTTCCTTGCATATGCATCTTATTTATTGGTTTAATATCGATTTTGCTTTCAATCGTTGCCACCTTGTGCGGCTTGGCCCAGACAGTTAGGGTTTATAACCACCTTATATAATTTAATATGATACAATCAGTTCAATGTTAGCTATTTATTAGTGCATTTTGCTTAATTGTGTTAAAATTTTGGTTTCTTCCGCTTTGTGCGATGGGACCAGGTTGTACACGGATTTATCACCATATATGTCTAGTACATTTGGAGCCAGTTTAGTACGATGCTACAGTGATTTCCCTATATAGCTTTAATCTAATATGCTACCTTGCGCGGCGGGGCCTGATGGTCTACGCTTAGGACCAACTATAATATAAAGTTAATCAGTGTATCAATATGTTCCGATTATGTGTTTGAAAACCCAATTAACATATTTTGAGCTCTTTGATATAACTGTTTGATGATGCACTCAAACGAATCAGCGATTTAAGTATTTCTGCTGTATTTTTTCCGTGTCATTCCTCGGGAAGAAAGATGTCTCTTTAGTGACCTCCAAAAATTCCTTCAAAATATTATTAGCGTCGATCGCCTTGGTATTTTTCGGCGCGGCAATTGTTCAATATAAAATATATTTTCTGCCAGCAGATTTCTCCGCTATATTCCCACTCTGTATAATTTGCATGCTATGGGGAAATTTCCTGCCCTCACTATATGCAGTGCTCGAGCGTTAGTAGAAAATTCGTTGACTCGTGTATATTGTTTTCTGTAGTATAGAAGCAAAGGATTGTAATCAATATTAATAATGTACATATGGTTTCACCATGGCTCAATTTCAAAGATATATCTGATAGGGCATTTGTTCAGTATTAATTAAAAATAGAATTACATGTCTAGGGTTTTCTTCATGTGATTCATTCTTGAAAATTGACGGGAAACTTGTACAGCAGGATGAGTCTGATTACGTCGCTTATGCCCGGGATGGATTTGCCCAAAAACTGAATCACGGCGTTGTTTAACAGTGCACGTTATTCCATTGATGGAAAGGGAATCGAATCAATTCTTGACAACGTTGATGTAGCCACAATGATTCTCGCACTCTCCCGATGCAGCGATGATTTCAGGAGAATAGCTGGCCCAACAATGTGCTAACCCCTTCACTGACTACAGAATCACGTTTGTTATCGTTTATGCAGTCTGGAACCATGCAAACGCTGTCGTTTCTCGCACATACCAAACATGCGCACCTACCTACTGGTATTACTAAATAATTTACTTGGCAAATAAGCACACAGCATGGTCTTACCGCACCAAATCATGTCTTTGGACTTGTCATATATATATATATATATATATATATATATATATATATATATATATATATATATATACACACACACACACACACACACACACGTTAATTCGGGGTGTGCCATTATTCCGCCATTGCTAATTAGCTGAGGTGTAAGCGGAACAACAAAGTCTGCTTAATGCATTTTGTAGATGGGTAGGTAAATTAATAGTTATATAAACTGAATGAAAAGTTAAATAAAATCTATTATAATGGTATGCTTGTGATTTGTTTACAGCTGAATTCTAATCCTGAATTAATTTATCCATAAGATGTTGTCTAAAACTGAAAAAAAAAAAAATAATTTTTCATTTCCTACATCCTGTGCGAAACATATCTGAGTAGTATGTCTTTAACTTCGAAACCCGTGTAACTTTACCGGACTCCTCCATTTATTTTTACTCATCATGATATAACATTGTCTGAGATATCGGTTATCACCCATTCTAATCAATCTGATCGAATACCTAGTACACCTACGTTAATAATTAAAATATAGAAGTAATCTTCCACAATCTTCTTGTGGTAAAAGGGACTATGTACGTCCTTGAAGGTTTAGGAATCTCATGCAGAATCTATAATGTACTGTTTCAATTGTGTGTGAATATTCATATCCTTAAATTTCAGTGGTAAGGGTTGATACAGGCGTGATCATTGCATCAAATAGTTAGACAGCTTCTATCACGGAAAAATTGGCTAACTTATTTTGGATAATGCTTACTGTATGCAGAACCATGTTTGCTTGAATTGTGAGTACTTGCTTTACTTTCGTCGAAATAAGTTTAGGAGTGAAATATACTCCCGTGTATTTGTACCCAGATACATTTTGGATTTGTTTACCCCTATAATGCCACTTTTCTTTACTACTCACAAATCCACGTTCCTGAATAAAATAATTTTAGTTTAACCAAAATTAACACACAATCCACTGTTTTCACAAAATGTCTCTACAATATTAGTTTGCCTTTGTATAAAATGATCGTATTAGCAAAGTCTGCAACGTTATCAGCATACACCTGAGCAATAATATCAGATATTTCTTGTGTTGAAAAGGTACCATTAAGACACAGTGATACTAAATCACTTATAAATAGAAGAGGGCTTAATACTCAGCCTTGTCTCGTGCCAATATTACAGGCAAAGAATTATATATAATGCCCTTTCATCTGCCTGAATAGCTTAGTATCCATAGCTACAAAAAGTATGCACTTACTAATAAAGCTTATGCAAAATGTAGATATGACTATTGATTGTCAACTCAAACTGTTTGATCCAACCATTGTCCCGATTTTATCATATGCTTGTGAAATTTGGGGATATGTGAAATTGATATAGTCGAGAAAACTCATCTTTCTTTCCTCAGAAGTAAACTGAATGTCAAACAATTTACCCCTCTATATATGGTATACGGCGAACTTGGTCGTTTCTCCTTAATTATCAACATTAAAAGTCGCATAATATAATATAATCAATCAATGAATACAGGTAACGTGCGACTCTTAAAAAATATTTGCAAGTTTTAAGATTGTGTTTTCCAATTATTGTAAACCCTGTTAAACACATGTAATACCATCACACGCTATATACTAATTTCTTTATCTTATATACCTCATATGTTGTAACATTTATAACCTGAATGTAAAGTCTTGTCTTGTCTTGTCTTGTATCTGCACACATGAACGTATATTTTTGTACATCGAGTTTAGAATTTCAAGCAACTTTACACTGTTGACTAAGCAAGTCATAAATTGTGCATGATTGATAGAATTAAAAGCTTTAATACATGATAAAGAGATCTAATGATGTTGTTTGTTTCGCTTGCCATTTATTCAGAATAACTATTAAATTTATTCATGCTTCCATGATTTTTGCTGCCGCATATCTGGAAATGGATTTACTTTTATTTACACTTTGTTGCATATGTTATTTACGCTCCGTCATCTTTGATTCCCTCATATATGTATATAATAACTACGCGTGCCTATCAGTACAACACCATGTATGTCATTCTCGCTTGACTCTTTGTCTGCAGTTCTCTCGGAAGACGTTAATTTTTTAAATTTTGTTCTGCTTTTTCATGTTTTAACCTAATGAACTTTTTCCACGTTGGTTTTCAACACAATGCTGATTTTATTAATTTTTTTTTGTTGTTGTTGTGAAGATGCTTTCTGAAACTTACTTTGGACACCTTCTATTTATTTTGTATCAGAAATACAGTTTTTCTCAGCAGTTATTCAAATCATTTTCAAGTTACTTTTATATGTCACTTTCAAGTTACCTTTAAGTAACCATCACGATATTTTCAGGGTTTCTTTTCAACTTACAAATATCTTAAATAGTATTTAGCGTTATGGACTTATAAAGCAGCTAGGTTCTGGTTTTCATCTTTCCGTTTAATATTAGTGTGCTTAAAGGTTGGCATATAATGATGGAATTGGTAATCCAAACCGAAATAATAAGAACCGACTAAAGTGTCTAATTCCGTTTGTTGTTATATAGTCTTATTTCAACTCTTTCTGTCATTCATTTAAGTAAACATACTTATCAACGATATTATCCCTAATACAATGTCACCTAACAATGATTATAATATTTTAGCAGATCTAGAAATAACATCATTGATACGTTGTTCTTTTCTTTCAGATATCTCCCATTATCTTGTAGAGGAATGTGAAAGTTATTATTCATTGTTTCAAATTGTTTCTAGATTTATGTTGTTTTTGTCGTTGATGTTGTTGTTGTTATTGTTGGATTAATGCTTTATTATATGGCAACGTTACTGAGCATATAGAGCATACAGAGAGCAGTTTTCTTATCTGAAAGTATACATGAAACATATTGTTTAATCTCGTTCAATTCATTTGTTATTCGTATACCAAATGGTTTTATTAACGGGGCTGCAGGAAAAAGGTAAGGTGCGTTGCTTTATAGTCTTACTGTTACAATCTGAAGTTCTTCACTTATTTATATAACAATTTTCACAGTTAATTTAAATTCAGTGCGAATTTGAAATCAAATGAATTGGAGGATATAGAGCATACAGAGAGCAATTTTCTTATCTGAAAGTATACATGAAACATATTGTTTAATCTTGTTAAATTCATTTGCTATTCGTATATCAACTGGTATATGAAGCTGGGTTGCAGGAAAAGGGTAAGATGCGTTGCTTTTTAGTCTTGTTCTCAAATTCTAAGGCCATCACTTATTTATATAAAAATTGATTTAATTTAAATTCAGTGCGAATTTGAAATCAAATAAATTAGGGGATACCCGCTGGCTTTGTATACAATTTTCTCTGTGAGTAGAAGGTGCATATTGTCTATCGTTTTTCATACAAATGTTTAGTATGAGTGGCTTTTTTTTAGGAAGACCAATTGCCTGGAGGTTTTCATACAAATGTTTAGTATGAGTAGCTTTTTTTAGGAAGACCAATTGCCTGGAGGTTTTCGTACAAATGTTTAGTATGAGTAGCTTTTTTTTAGGAAGACCAATTGCCTGGAGGTTTTCATACAAATGTTTAGTATGAGTAGCTTTTTTTTAGGAAGACCAATTGCCTGGAGGTTTTCATACAAATGTTTAGTATGAGTGGCTTTTTTTTCAGGAAGACCAATTGTCTGGAGGTTTTCATACAAATGTTTAGTATGAGTGGCTTTTTTTAGGAAGACCAATTGCCTGGAGGTTTTCATACAAATGTTTAGTATGAGTGGCTTTTTTTAGGAAGACCAATTGCCTGGAGGTTTTCATACAAATGTTTAGTATGAGTAGCTTTTTTTTTCAGGAAGACCAATTGCCTGGAGGTTTTCATAAAATTTTGAGGACCGCCGGCTCTGTTTTCTTTCAAACTCTGACGACCGGTAGCCGATGGTTTCTTTCGTTCAATTTTGAACACCTGTGGCTTGTTGTTGTTGTTTGTACTTTTTTGTTATTTTCTAACAAAAAATTTGAAAGCATATTATTTTTAACGTTATGGACTTTAGAAAGCAGCTAGGTTCTGGTTTTCATGTTCCCGTTTCATGTTAGTGCGCTTAAAGGTTAGCACGTAATGATTGAATTGGTAATCCAAACCGAAATAATAAAAACCGACAAAAGTGTCTGATTCCGTTTGTTGTTAAATATTCTTCTTTCAACTCTTTCTGTCATTCATTTAATTTAATATACTTATCAATGATGGTATCCCTAGTATTATATCGTCTAACACTGATTTTAATAGTTTAGCAGATCTAGGAATAATATCATTGATACGTTATTCTTTCCTTTCAGATATCTCCCATTATGTGAAAGTTATCATGCATTGTTTCAAACTGATTCTAGATTTATGTTGGGTTTTTTGCGTTATTGTTGTTGTTCTTGTTGGATTAAATGCTTTATTTTATGACATACAGAGTATGCAGAGTGCAGTTTTCGTATCTGAAAATTTATATTAAAACTATTGTTTAATCTCGTTAAATTCATTTGCTATTCGTATATCAACTGGTGTATTAAACTGGGTTGCAGGAAAACTTAAGGTGCGTTGCTTGTTAGTCCTGTTTTAAAAAGCTAAGTCCATCATTTATTTATATAAAAATGTATTTAATTAAATTTTAGTGCGAATTTGAAATCAAATAAATTAGGGCATACGCGTTGGCTTTTTATCCAATTTTCTTGGTGTATAAGACGGTGTGTGTGAACTATCGTTTTTCAAAAATTTTTTTTAGTATCAGTGGCTTTTTCATAAATTTAGAGGACTATTGGCTTGGAGTTTTTCATAAAATTTTGAGAACCGTCGGCTCTGTTTTCTTTTAGACTCTGACGACCGGTAGCCGATGGTTTCTTTCGTTCAATTTTCTTTCGTTCAATTTTGGACACCTGTGGCTTGTTGTTATTGTTTGTTTATTTGTTTGTTATTAAGGCAAATGGCCGAGATTTTTCCATTACATTTTTGAGACATTTAGCCCAGGCTTGTTTTCCATTAAAGTTTGACGACCACTGAGCCCGGGGTTTTTTTACGAACATATGCCGAGGAGTAAAACGGTTGTGGACCACTGGCCTCGGAGGTATTAAATACAGTTTTGAAGACTGGTGGCGTAAGTCGCTAAGAAATTTTTATACAGTTTGGAAGTCCATTGACCCAGATGCTTTTGTTTTCTTCATAAAAGTTTGAAGGTTGCTGGTGTAAGTGGCTCTTATTTTTGTTGTTTTGTTTTGTTAAATTGAATCCAATTTTGGCGAACAGTAGTTTAGGTTTTCCTCGGAAAATATTTAGGATCAGTGTCCCAAGGGTTTTTGATACAATTTTGAAAGTAGTGGCAGAATTTTATCCATAATATTATTTTTAAAGTGTTGAATGATGGGAAGAGAGTGGGTAACATGCTAGTATAAGGTTCAGGATCTGTGTTTATATTATTACTATTGGAGATTTCTAATGCTTTAAATGAACACATGAACTCTAGTATTCTCTTGAATGTTGTTGTTTAACACAACTATCCTTGAATACACTTTTATTCCGTCCAAACTTACAAATAAATATGCATTTTCTCTCGATAATTGCATTAGCGCTTTTATGATAAACTATTCAAATATTACTATCGACTCTCTTGAAGCTGTTGGAATCAAGACAGAGTAGAATTAATACATTATTTTATGTTCGTCTCTGATTTCCTTCATAGCTTGACTGGTCTGGTAATTGTTTATTTGGGAAGTACTCATGCCTAACTGGTCTACTAATCTTTAAAGCATCGTACATAAGAGGAGTGTAGGAATTTTCACTTTATTCTAGGGAAAGAAATTATTTGTTGAACTTACGAAACTTGTTGCTTTTGGCTCTTGTCTGTGTGTGTGTGTGTCTATATATATATATATATATATATATATATATATATATA
>JAECUM010051912.1:0-30039 GCA_016617855.1 Megalonaias nervosa | reverse complement strand
TATATATATATATATATATATATACACACACACACACACACACACACACACACATACACAGATAGTACAATATCTTATGATGTAATGTTCATAGAAATACATCCAAAATAATGGCACAATGTAAAAGCAGGGACAAGCAGCCGTAGGGCTAGAATGCACGGAGAAGAAAGCTGAATCTCACAGTGAGGGCCCAGCCTTCATTTGTACCAAACCCCCCCCCCAGGAAAAGTTACCAGGGACCGACCCCTGTATAGCTGACTTTATGGGCTTTTCCATTTGGATTTTGAAAACCCCTTTTCGTTCACAACTTCCTAATTAAAATTTGATTTTTTTTCTAGCCACCCTCTTAGAACACAACGATGACTTTGTTGAATTAATAGATAAGATCACTACATTGTGCAAGGAACACTTGTACTCACGGATTAGTTTACATTTTTCTCAAACATTAGCACACTTTGTACACTAAATTACAAATATGATGGAAAAAGCAAACGTTTAACTAGATAGACTGTGACAATTGAAAGTATGTGTCTAACACATAATTAGCTGTTAGGGACAGCCCAACTTAGACAACTAGAAAGAATTAGACTTAAAGAGCGTCCCTAGCGTTACAACTCATGATTCCGCTGCCACTTTTCCCCTCAGGTCATGTCTTTTCAAATTTCGCTTCGAACGGACATTGTACAAAATAATTAAATAGTTCTCTGCGCACACATTGTCACTCCGTGTACATGGCTGAAGGGCCGCATACAACGTCAATGCAAGCTGACGGAAGTTTTGACCTTGTACTTCATGGTACTGGGTGACTATTCTAGTTTGTATGTTCGACTTGTTGGGAAGTTTGACAGCCATTTATGTATTTGGCCTGTTTCATAGAGGTTTAATATTGCAATTAATCCCTTGGTCCATATCAGATCATAAATATTCTCAATGTCGATAAATAATGCGACGAGGTTTCGGTTGCATTTCTTTTTGCATTGAATGCCAGTCTTACGCTTGATTCCAAGTGCATTATGATACAGACATTATTAGTAAGGGAGATGGGTCTGTACGATTTATATCTGCTGGATCCTTTCCGGGGTTCAGTATGACAAACGCCTGTTTCCACCATTGGGGTGTCTCCCGATTGCCAGATCAGATTCAACAGATCCAAAATCGTTAGTTCAGTGTTTTTTTTCTGGGAGATCTTTTTGTAGGTTTCATACCATCGCATATCCTCGCCAGGTGAAGTGGTAATTTTCCTGATAAAGGCATATCAGTGAATGATTATATAGTGCGCTGTGCAAAAAATAATGTTAGCATGTCGTACATGGTCTAATGAACGAACACGACCAATATCCAAAATCAGTCAATCAGTAAGTTTTTACCACATTCACATTCACACAGTCTGCCACTAGCGATTGGAAAGTCAACATCTTGGAGCCGAGCCGTTGTAGATGAGAGGGGAGGAAACTGTCTGCGGCTTCCCGGATTGGTACGGATCAACTTAAGATTACCCGATTCCTACATGGAGATTCAGGGGAAGGACGGTGACTGCGTGCCGTATTCGGCTCAATCCTCTGAAGTGAACAGTCAATCTACCCTCTCATCGGAGCATGATAATTGAGGGAGCAAGGTACAGACAAGATACCTTCAGTGAGGGTCCAAAGTTTGGAGAGTTGGAGCTCAAGCCACCAGACGCGAGTGTTAGCGACATACTTTACACAACTTTAATATTTTTGAAGAGGACAGAACGTCCCCCCCCCTCTGCATCAGGTGGAGAACTTGGTACCAGAAATAATGAGTATTTTTCAGACAAGAGAGTTCATTTTAGAATTGCCAATACAATTATCACTAACATGATGGAAACAGATAAATGAGAGGGAGTAGAGAGAAGAAGAAGAAAACAGATGATGATCAGTGCAGACTGAAGCAGCCATTCAAGAATGGCAGCAAAGATGTAGAGAATTGTTTGAGAAACACCAAGAGGAGTAGGAAAAGAGGAAAGAATACGAAGAACTTCAACAGCAATAGCAGCAACAATACTAAACAAAAGCTCTTGTTACGGCGACAACATCGGCTCTTTTCAGGTTCACCCCATTCTACGCAACGAGAATTCTGATAATTAATATCGTTTGCTGTGGTTGTTAATTTATTTGCAATGTAGAGGAGTGCCCTCTGTTGTAATTCAGCTACAGGGATTCATAATGAGCTGGTTGACCTTGAGGAGAGTGAACTTATTCCATTAAAAGTTTCAGTTTGGATTATCATCAGCATACACTTCTCTTAAGACGTAAAATGATTTAGTTGGTTTCGTTTGGTATTTCAGAAAATATAATTTCCTATACGTGCTGTGTTTATGTATCCTCCAGCAATACACACGAATGATTGGTGATGTGGCGCATTGTTGTAGTGAGTGATATTTCGCTTTGCCTTTACGAATCGGTCCAACGTATTTACATATAAGCTGATTGCTTTGAGAGCCTATTGTTAGCAAACAATGTATAAAACGAATTATGGCCCATGAAGTGGAGTTATATCCAGTTTATTATATTTATTGCCTAATTTTAGTTATTTAACAGTATTGACGCAATATAACAAATCCATTTCTGGCTACTCAACAAGCTGTTTATTTCTCTGATTTTTCAATTACATTCAGCATTTTAAATAAAATGTGTTATGCCAATTCAATAGCTCACAATCTAGGTTGCAAAACAAAATAAATAAATATGAGTTCTAAAATTAATATGAAATATATGTGATGTTGATTGTTTTGTTCCACCACAGATTCATAAAAGATGACATGCTTCACAATATCGTTAAAAAATAGAAATTTTGCAATAAAAACTGACAAAGGGACAGAGTTCGCAAAGGGAGTTATTTTGGAACAATTATTCCTTGTACCAGTATATCCCTGTCTCGGTATCTCTAGATTTTTGTGGGCACGTGGGCATCTTTAATATAATCCTTCAATTGTATTGAAATAGGAAAAGACTATACTAACCAAAGTTTTGCCAAGCATATGACGCAAAATTCTTATCTCAATAATGTAATATCCCTATCCATAAGCCTCGAGTTTGAGGCAAACTTTGAATTTCGGGTGAAATTTTCCGTTCCAGCTCTGATACGTATTGAATGATTTCTTCTATCACATTTCAGGACGCAAAATTAGGATTGAATTCAAAATGGTACATTGATGATACTTTTCAAGAGGAAAAGGTTGAATTTTTTTTTCTCACTTTAAGATAGAACTAATGAAGCTAGGTTTGAGGTGAAAAATTCAGTTTTAAATCAAACTGACGTTTAGACACATATCATCTTTCAAAACAAAGATGGTCGAGAATACGGAGTTAATTTTAACATCCAGTGTCCGAATTGTGTACTGAAGGCCATTTGCGCAATGATTCAAATTGGAAAAGAAAAACATTAAATTCACTTGGTCTACTCTTACCCTTACGATTGCACCATATAGTCGATCACTTGTACATACATACATACATACATACATACATACATACATACATACAAGACCCCAAAGATTAAATAAAGTAGACGAAATAATATTGTCTTCTATTAAACATTTACGATATAGTTACTTTTCCTCAGTGGACATGAGGATAACTATGAGGATGGAATCGGATTTATTCTAAATAAGGACATTGTGATTGCAGTCATAGTTGTCGACCAGTGTCTAACAGGATGATTACTATGCGCTTGAGGGCATCTCCTTTCAACATCATCATCACAGACGTTTATGCCATAACGTCTAACAATGGTGACGAAGAAGTCGATGCGTTGTACGACCAGCTTCAAACTGTCATTGACCTGACACACAAGAAGGATATTCTAGTTATTCAAGGAGAGTGGAAAGTCAAGGTAGGAGAAGACACACAGGCAGAATAGCCAGATGTCTGTATCCATACTGTAATGAACAGACTAATGAGAGGACTTAAGCTCCTACTTTGCACAGTCAAGACAGAAAACACCACAACCAGATTAACTACATCTTGGTGAGGAAACGCTTCCAGTCTATCCTCAACATTGTCAGAATAACACTCAACTTCCCATTAGCTGACATAGGAAGCGACCTATCTGACTCCGACTATGGTTCAGAACCAGTCTCCTGTATTACCATTGACAAGAACTGCGCTAGCCTCCATGACATACAGGGTTTCTATGGTGCTGATTAATTTTGCGTTTATGCTGTATATCCGCATTGTGGTCCACAAGGCTGCATGCAATACCTTGTCGAAAGCCTTCTTGAAGGCAAGGAAGACATGATAGAGGTCCTGTTGATACTGCATATACTATTCACTGAGGATTCTAAGGCTGAAGATCTGTTCTATATAGCTACGTCCTGCTCTTAAACCAATCTGTTCTTAGGCAATGATATGCTCTGCTTCGGGTTTCAGTGTGTTAAGGATGATCTTAAGCATAACCTTTCTTGGGCGACTGATGAGGCTGATTGTTTGGTAGCTGTGGCACAGCTGCAGATTCTATTTCTTAGGAGTAGGTGAAATGTGCATCCATGAAATGATTTTGAAAAGACTGATTTTAGATATACTCATTCTAGTAACACCTGATTGCTGCTGTTACTTTCGGTGAATGAAAACAAAAACCCTGTCATATGCACTAAAATATATCTCAGAATTAATACTTGATTTGTGTTACTGACTCTCTTTATCGACTGGAGGAAGACTTTTACTATATGATTGATACTTAGTTTATGTTTCTGACCCTCTACGTTGACTAGAGGGACACTGTTACCATTATTCATAATCGGTTCGTGTTACTAACTCTCTACATCGACTGGAGGGCCACTTTAAACACATAATTAATAATAGGTTTATGTTACTGACATCGACTGGAAGGAAACTTTTACCATATAATTAATCATTGGCTTGTGTCACTAACTCTCTAAATCGACTGGAGCGACACTGTTACCATATAATTAATAGTCGATTAGTGTCACTAACTCTCTAAATTGACTGGAGGGAGACTTTTAGCATATTATTAATAATTGATTTGTGTTACTAACTCGTTACGTATAGAAAACGTTCTTTTATAATGCAAAACTTAAGATGTTCAAAACATTGCATCGGGCATAACGTTGTCCACTTCTTTTTATGACTGTCGAAGGTCTACTTACGCTTTAAATAATGAATATATCTCGTTCTTGTACCACTGTTTGTCCATAAACTCTTCATACATGTTCAACAGACGACATGAAAAACGGTAAGTAATCCATGTGTGAAAAGGGTACAATTTCACATTTGCAAATTTATTGCGACCAGTTTTATTTAATTTTTATTTTCTTTTACGCGTCAATGCTCCATCTACCCATCGTCGCCATCATAATATGACATTATTTCAAGAGCTGATTTATGTATTCTGTCGAAGCCAAATGTGTCATTGATCAGCAGAATGGAAGACAGTGACATCTGTTTCTTAGAAATTTGTATTAATGGCGCCACATCTGATGTATTAAACATACATCATTTCAGCAGACAATTTAGATGCCGCAGATAGTAGTTTATACTGAATGTTTATTTCAGATAATTATGATTTTATCTCGAACTTCAATCATTGTGCTTTCATTAAACTCTGAAAACACGATCACCAGGCTATCTATAAAACAGCAAGCGATCTATATGCCAAAGGGGTCAGTATAGAGAACTTTCATTGCTGGCAGTTTTCTTTTATTTTCCTCCCGTTTAGGTGTGTCTTTTCCACGAACATTTATTTGAACAATCCCGCATGCCTTCGTTTGATTATTATGACTTTTATGATACAGATATGTTGATCATTAAATCACTTTATCGATATTTCGTCTTCTATTCAAGCTGAAAATGTCATTATCCTAAAGAACTGAAGATAATAACATCTGCTTATAGAAACCCGTATCGGTGGCGCCACTTCAGTATCGGCAGTCAATATAAAAGCAATAAAACATGGAGAAGATGATGAGTATCTAAATGTGAGTCTGCAATATTATTATCTATCAGCAGATCCGGATCTTTTCTATAAAAAACTGAATACGTCTTATACATGAAAAATTACGGTAACTTTTTCTGAGACAATAGCAACAAGAGACATTCGACTACTTTTGCCTTTGGTTTTTATTTATTTTTTTGAATGCACATTTATTTGATCGCGGGTTCGAACCCCGGCCGAGTCATGACAAAGACTTTAAAAAATGGTACTAACAGCTGCCTCGCTTGGCGCTCAGCATTAAGAGGTTAGTGTTAGGACTGGTCGGCCTGGTGTCAGGATAATGTGACTGGGTGGGACATCATGCCACATGTCTGCGGCAATAAGCCCCAGTGCTAGACACACTGCAGACATCGTAGCGATATGACTGAAAATTTGTTAAAGCTACGTTAAATGTAAATCACACACACACACACACACACACACACACACACATTCTCCATTAGTCGTTTGGTGCTCCGGTCAATGTACCATTTTTCCAGCAACCACGAAAGTCTTTTGCTATTGTTGTTGTTCTCGTCGTTCGTTACTCAGTTTTGTAATAGAGTAAGCATATCGATTTAACTAAGTTTGGCTGCAAGATTAAGACATGTTTCTTCAGGACAAATCGTTTGACCCACTTTGCTGTTGAGTTACACGCAATGCTAAACGAAAATTAGGTACTATTTATATGGCTGCAGGTGGAACACAGATTTTGTGCAATTTGTAATTATGCATCTCTGAGAGGACATTTTTATGTAATAAATTTTAGGACAAATTGTCTTATGTCATCCTTTATAAACTGTTGAGTTAGTGGTCAGCAGGCCTAAAGATCATAAAACAACTGAGACTGAGTCTGAGGGGAATATTATCAGTCAAGTAAAACGAATATGGAGTGACTGAGTTTGTAAACAGTTGATCTTGCTGAGGCAATTAAACTAGACGGGTAATGTTTGCCAGGAATCTGAGATAAAAAATCTCATATTAGGTCATCAGCAGCGTTTCTCTCCGCTCAGGCTTATAAAATACATTCATTACAGTTGCTCATTTCTCGGGAATAAAACAAATTTCAACACTTATCGGACCACTGGTAATAAATATGAGTCTAGTTAAATGCCGCTGTGATGCAGCGTGTGCTTATTTCGTAAGCATCATCTAATGAATCCAAATCAGTGAGCTTCTAGCCTGGAGCTGTTTGATAGCAAAGAATCTATTAATGGAATATATCCATCTTAAATGGTTGAGCATCGGATGTATGATATTCAAACATAAAGAAAAAACAATAATATTTCCTTTTTTTCTCCTAACTTGTTGGCACTATCCGGAATATTCAATGAGGTTATATGGGACATTTTATTTATTTGTGTATTGTTGGGAACATATAAAGTCTAAGTGACAAATTCTATTCAGTGCCTTGAATTTCTGTATACACTAACAAAATGTTTAATGAGAATCGTTTAGCTTAAAGAGTATAGTTGCCGATCTACATGTAAATCATATTGTTTTCGTTCATTAAAGTATCCTTGACATCAACGCTTGCGCCCCCATCGATCCTTTGACACGTGACATAACAGAAGTAAATGAAATTTGACTATATTAACACCGAAATATGGACCTCTTATTTTAGATTGAAGTTCGTTTATTTTATACATCGTGACACAGCATCGCAAACAGTCTGATAGCTCAACAAGAGAGCAAATGCCTAATGAATTTTGTCAACTTCATACTTGATACAAATTAGGCAAGGTCAAAAATAAAGAATGAGATGATGCAAACAAGTGGAACATTTTACGCTCGTCTGTGCAGTTCTGATTTATTCCTGCAATATAGAATAAGAATTTTCATTGATTATAGATTACATGTGTTGTTCACCAGCTGCAACACATACACATTTATCTTACAAAAGTGTGTGACTAAGTAGTTAAAATATTTTCTGACTCGTACCAAAATTGTTATACAAATTGGTTTCAAGGAGTGAAAACTGATTCGCATTTTCACTGAAGTAATGAATGAAATAAATAATGACTGTGAGAAGGAATTTGGAATATTATATATTTACCATTTAGAAATACATTTGTTTTCACTGAAAGAAAGTAAGAAATAAACGTATCATTTCTGGGTTTCTAAACTATGAACTCCATTGGAATACTAGGCTTAAGGAATCGAGTTTTATTTTTTTTCTCACGAATACAACTGAGTGATAACATGACACTTTTAACTTAGACCCATGATCATGATATCAATTTTGATATCAATTATAAAATTTGAAACACATTCAATCTTTTGACGTTATTCTTTATTGGCTGCATATAATTTTATTTGTTAATTTTTGCTTAGATTAGGAGAAGACATTGTTTGGAAGGTTTCTATTGATTTTTCAACGCCAGCCATAACTGGCGATAGATCGGCATAATTTGTACAAATAGAAAGGCATTGCTTCGCAGAACCTTTCTGTCAAGCTTGTTAAGCAGTTTTATAAAGGAAGTAATATATAGTTTTTAACTGTTAGTAACTGTGGCTGTACGTAAATGAAGATGTACATCATTTGTAAAATGAATTGAAAGGTCTTTATGAATGAATAATTTCCTTTAAATTAAGGATCAGATACTGTTTGGCTGGGGTTTTTTTTGGTTGCTTTTGTTGTTTTATACCTTGTTTGGTTGGCAAAAGATGTTTAAAGGTGATTCTTATTTTGTAAAGGCGGCCATATTTGAAGAGGTATTAGCATCCTTTGTAAAATAAATTAAAAGGCCTTGAAGCCAAATCAGTAACATTCATACAAATTTGAAAGTCCTTTATGCTTTCTGTTCAATTAGTCAAATTCTGCTCAGAAGTTTTGGAGATGAAATCAACATTTCATATTCTAGTCACGGCGGCCATATTTGAGAGCTGGAGAAATTTATAACAATCTGAAAGGTATTCGTATCACGATAGCGTTCTTTTCAGGATGCTTTCTGTTATATTTCGTCAAATTCTGTTCAAGAATTCTTGGGAAGAGGTTGTTGAAATTATCTTTAATTTTTGATGACGTTGGTAAGTGTTGATAGTGGACTGGGCTTTTTTATGCTACGATGCTTTTATAAAGATTTTGAAAATGTTAGTTTTCGATATTATTTTTATAATACCAGCCCAAAACCATTCTGTCAAATTTGTTCAGCTGTCTTGGAAAAGAAGTCTTTGTAAAGGACTTTTATAGTTTGTATTTGTTGCCATATTTATGGGTCGATTGGCATTATTTGTATAAATTTGAAAGGTTTTCCCTCATATTTAATAAAACTCTTTTTTGCTGTAGCTCGAAAACAATTGTTTAACGGTGTGTCTAGTTTTAGTAATGGCGACCACACTTGGAGATGCATCAACATTGAATATGATGCTTTCCGGCAAATTCTTCTTTGAAGATTTTTAAACAGGAATTCTTTAAAGCTTTTTGCAGTGACGGCTGTCAAAGTCGATGCCAGATCAATAACACTAGGAATAACTTGAAAGGCCTTAACTCCAGGATGCCTTCTGCTAACTTTAGTCAAATTCTTTTAAGAGGTTTTGGAAAAGAAGTCATTCAAAAGTGTTTATAGTTCTCGGAAATTCCTGTCGTTGTTATTTATAACAATTGGAAAGGTCTTCATTTCAGGATGGTTTTCTTTCTAGGAGGCTTTTGTCAAAATGGTCAGATTCTGTTCAGAAGTTTATAAGATGAATTGTTCAAGGTTTTCTATGTTTAATTACAGCGGCCATACCTATTAGTGGATAAGCATGGTTTAATTGAAAGAGGTTTCATGCCACTCTTTTCCTCCTACAAAGTATGTGAAATTTTTATTGGCGGTTTGTGAGAAGAATTGTTTAGAAACGTCCAGTTGTTTGTAACTCCAGACACAATTGCTGGTAGATCGGGGTCATTTATAGAAACTGAAAGGACTTTTTCCACAAACCTTTCTATTCGGCCCTTCAACAGTTTGGAACAAGTAGTACAAAGGTTTATACTTGTAACTGTGGCCATATTTAATGGCAGATTGGCATAATTTGCAACAGTTTGAAAGGTTTTTATACAAACCTTATTTCCTCCAAATTTTATAGCACGTTTTGTCGGATATTTTGTTCGGGGGTGGGGGTGAGGTGGTATTGGTGGAAAGCTGTTTTAATTTTTAATAATGGAGGTCATACTTGAAGATGTCTCAGCATTATTTGTAAAAAAAAAAATAAAACACCTTTATTTCATGTTTCCTTCCATCAAATTCGGTATAAGTCAGTTGAATAGTTCGTTTTAGAAGATTTATTAAATAATTTACGTTTAATAAAGGTGATCATATTTGATGCCAGGATAGTTATATTCGTACCAAAGTGAAAGGCCTTTACGCCAGGATACTTTCTTGGTTAAGGTTTGTTAAGAGTGTTTGGAGAAAACGTTATTTAATCGTGTATTAAGCTATGAAAACTAACCTAAAGGTTCCCATAACGAGAACACATTATGCTTGTAAATGCATTATTATTACGAGCTTTTTGCATGAGATTTTAGTTGCATCAGTCGATTGTTCTAGAAATCAATGACCTTGTGTGGACTGAAACTTGGTTGTAGTATAAAATCTTTCATGATAATGAAGTCAGCGTCATTTTGAACTACTTTTCGTCGGAGAAACATTAAACGCTTGTTCCAATCACCCACTGTCACAATGGGATTGATAGTTCTGAAATGTTATCTCTCTGATAGATGCATTTAATAGAACTTTTTATTGTAGTAGAATATCCCTACACTCGAGCATAAATATGATGTCTGCGGAAATATGTATTAATGTAAAGTGAGGCCGTATTTATGTATGTGCGTGAGTAACCAATAATCAACAAAAGAAGTGCTACTTGTCGGATGAACGCGTCTCATATGTTGTTGGAAGGTTGTTCTAAAAACGTAAGTATTGTAAATATTTTCGAACATACCAACGTATAAAAATATTTATTTCCCATCCATGCGACAGCGAAATCTACCTGTTTTGCTAACCTTACTTTTCCTGTCTCAGTCTGGTTAACTCGAACCTGTCGTCTCGGTCATGGTGTCCCGCGCTAGGAACTACTTTTAAAAAGAACCCCTTGATGTCTTCTGCTATACCTGACGGAGTTGTTATAAAATACAACAACAACAACAGATATATAACAAAAAGAAATTCGCTTATAAAACAGCGCAAGGTCTTTCCGGTTTTGATAACACCATACAAAACATTCTGACACTCTCTCTCTCTCTCTCTCTCTCACACACACACACACACACACACACACACACACACACACACACACACACACAATTCGAGTATTTAAATAGAGCTCCAGATACACAGGCAAAACACATCACTGGCCACAAAAAACCAAACTCTCTCTGCAAAGCCGGCAAAAGCCAGAAATGTGTTATGTCAAACTGGTTTCTTCTAACACCCGCACATTGCCCAGTTGAATCAAAATAATAATGAGATTGAAAATGAAAACTCCTGCACTTACCAACCAGAGTGGTTCATTCATCAGTACACATTCTATTAAACAAAAAGAGATCCATGAAGCTTATGATTGCACTGGTGATAGCAACACGTTCCATATTTCCAGGATAAAAAACATAAATTTCCAAGAACGTCACTAATTAGAAATTTCCTGATGTCACTACACACTTCGTAACCAGTAGGCATATTGTGCTGCACAGTATCGTACTGTTGCCTACTACAGTATATTTTCCAGATTATGTTGTTGTTGTTGTGGGGCTTAACGCCATTTTTCAGCACACGATAGGCTATACATGGCGGCCAGTGTTAATGGTGGAGGAAGAAACCGGGAAATCCCCGGAAAGAACCACCGACCCACGAGAAGCTACTGGCAAGCTTTCTCACATATCCACATTCGCCGAATCCTAGACTCGAACCCACGCAGACAGAGGTGAGGTGGTAGTGATCCGTAACGAAGAGCGCTTTAGACCACTCGGCCACTCGGGGCCCCTTCCAGATTATAACTGATGAAAGTTAAAACTTAGCTGAAAAAAATGATATTAATTATTTATTGTCAATTTCATATGACATCGATCGATTTAATATGATAATACAATAATAATATCAAATGATTTTATGTTTCTATTTTCCCATGCATAGAACTTGTGTACTTCGGGTCGACATGTCACTGCGTTGCCGTCATTAACATATTCGTCTTAATGGGCAGTATTTTCTAAGAACGGCATATATAGATAAATTCCACTTAGATAATTATTCAGATTTTCTTTAAAGAGTACAAAACCTGATAACCTTTATATAGAGTGAGAAGCAATAATAGTACCTGATGAATACTGTCTTTTGAATCTGCTAAGTAAATTGCAAGTGTGCAGGTTTGTTTTAATTTAGTTGGAAAAAATTGGGCGAGAAAAATAATCTCGACTAATACATGTCGGTGTTTATACTAAGACAAGGAAATCCCAGTCGAGGCAAAGCAAACAGGGGAGACAAATAATGTAACCCCGCGACTGGTATTTACTTGTCTCGGTTGAAACCTCAACATAGATTCTATTAGTCATTTCATCGATTCATGCAAATCTGTGAAACCGATATGAAAACTATTCTACAGAAAGTCAATATACAAGTTTCATTTATACAGTTGATGAATATACCATACTTTATTTTGAACATTTGTAAAGAAATAGCGACAATGTCACTGTCGCGCTCAAGCAGAAGGGAATTTTAGAAAACATGAAGAAAAATACCACAAATGCATCAACACAAGCTGAATGCCATGTAAATAGTCTTGAATGCGTCACATTGAATAAGAGTAAATTGGTTTTGTGGCCCATGTGCCACAAAAACTTGTAACGCATGGAAAATAAAAGCCTTGCAGTGACTATCATTAAGTCATCAGGATTTATTGATATTGCTGACTTTGTGCCTACTAGACCTCTATGCTTCTCTCTTAAATTGGCTGCTGTGTTCGTAAGAACACAAACTGATCTCCTTGAATGGGAAGATCAAGCCCCTTTATTTTGATACAAGCAAATGAATCCAATTAGAAAATGGATTTAACCTCCTAAAGCGCTATTTCAAGTCATAAATCAGAAAAAAGCGTAATCATCCGATATACATCATGTTTAAAGCGAAATCTTATGCGCTTTTTATAAGACATTTGACCTTCCTGGTTTATCTGAAAGTGGCTGAGGGCTTGATGTGTTAGTAAGGACGGATAAATCTAATTTTGTTAGTGGCCGTCATGAGTGACATACTCCATTACACATTTGGCCTTTCAAAGGACCCGGCTTAAGGTGACATCTTGGCTGCATAAGAAACGTAATTTCTCTGAGGTCAAACAGTGATTAGAGCCAAAATTACTGAAGTCGATGGTTATGAATTCGATCTATCTTAAGGGTAGTTCAAAATGACAACTGTTTAATCCGATTTTATTTTTCTGGCAATCCACGGAAAAGAGATTTGACTTTCGATTGATGGCATCATTGCATTATAAAGCATAAGCTGTAGCATATATTTGGAATATCACATATTGCTTCATACGTATGATATATACAAATTTTATGAAATATAGTTTCCATACTAAAGTTTCCACGTGACCGATAGAGAATATTTCTATTATGAATGATTGTTCAATTCTACCCTTGCTTTAGGGATATACCAAGACGTTCCGACTAAACAAAATGAATATTTACATTTGATATGGGAGTTAGATCAATTAAAAGTTTTATCTTTTATAAAGATGAAAAAATTTAGCATGTGCAATTTAACACCGAAAACCTTATTATACTAAGTAACACAGAAATCAGTTGTGCGTATTAGCTACATAAATATCTCGTGAGTAAATCAAACCCATAAGGACCTTGACAAGGTGTTTGGAAGCAGTCTGAAATTCGAACAGATAGTTGGCATAATCTTAGAGGTCAAAAGCTGAGGTAACAGGTTTCCATTAATGAAGAATCATCATGCAATAGTGTTACATTAATGAAAAAGATACACGCAAAAGTGTTACAGTAAATATGAAGGTTCATGTAACAGTGTTACATTAAATAAGAAGATCCATGCAACAGTGTTACATTAATGAAGAAGATCCATGCAACAGTGTTACATCAAATAAGAAGGTCAATGCAACAGTGTTAACTTAAATAAGAAGATCCATGTAATGGTATTACATTAAATAAGAAGGTCCATGCAACAGTGTTACATCAAATAAGAAGGTCCGTGCAACAGTGTTACATTAAATAAGAAGGTCCATGTAACAGCGTTACATCAAATAAGAAGGTCCATGTAACAGTGTTACATTAAATAAGAAGGTCCATGTAACAGTGTTACCTTAAATAAGAAGGTCCATACAATAGTGTTACATCAGATAAGAAAGTCGATGTAATAGTATTATATTAAATAAAAAGGTCCATGTAACAGTGTTACATCAAATAAAATGGTCCATGTAACAGTGTTACATCAAAAAAGAAGATCCATACAACAGTATTACATTAATGAAGAAGAATCATGCAACATTATTCTATTAACGAATAAGAATCATCCTAAAGTCCTGCTTTTCTTAACATAGGATGCTTAATAGAGGTCATTGTCCCTGATATACGTTACAATCAGAAAAAACCAATTAGACGATGTTCGCTTTTACCCTCTTTCGTCCATTGATATACCGATTGTTTTAAAGCATGAAGCAAATTTTTCAAGAACCTAGATTGATTAAAACAAGTGTTTCAACTAGGCATATTGTATGGTCATTTAGTTACGCTATTATTGATTTATTGTTGACGATACAAAAGAAATGTATCTCTGTAACGTGTTTGTAGGTTGTTCTGTTAAATAATGTTCCAATTAATCGTATTTAATTTTCATTTGTGTTCAATTTAATATGTTAAAAAATTTATTTATATAGTGTAAGCGATGTTCCTTTCAAGATAGTAATATAGATAACTTAAACACGCTTTTCAGACACTTAAGTGATGTTAAAACAACCAGAAACTATGTTAAGCTGGACAAATTCCCTTTCGGCGTTATCAATAAACCAGCAGGACATTGGGCAATAAATGTATTGGACGGCAGTCTAAGATTAGAGTTTATGCTGAGTAGCCTAATATTTATGTTGTCCGGTTTTGAAATAACACTGTGCCACAGGATGTGGATGGCATATTCTTTTAAAGGGGGTTGTCCAGAACTGTTTTTGTATAGGGATGCGAGATTTAATTTTTTTTATCAAATTTAATTTTTGCGTACAATTTTCCACAACTGTTATATCTATAAACTAAGGCAGACTATCAACTTTTGTGCCGACATGAGAAACTTTGTTCCAGTACACTTCTGTGAAATTTGGTCAAATTCAAATGACTGATGTTTGAGGAGTAGTCTTTGAAATTTGTTATCAATAACAAGAATCATGCTGAATAGTGTGTCAGCATCGTTTGTGTAAAATTAATGTTATCATACTTTATGTCAAATTTTGTCAAATTCTACTGAGCCATGTTTGAAAAGAAGAAGTAATTTAAGTTTTGTATTTTATTATAAGTAATGCAGCCATATCCGGTAGTAGATTGTCAAATTCGTCAATCATTGAGAAGATGTTTAAAGAATTCGATATTTGTATTAACTGCAGAGACATTTGCTAGTGGATCAATATTGTTTATATAGTTTACATTTGTGCATATTCATGCCGGAGTGATTTTCTTAAAAGTTGTTGTTGTTGCTTTGGGAAAAGCCACGAAAGAACCATCGATCCACTGGAAAATACTGTAAAGCTTTCTCACGTAACCACATTAGCCGAGCCCGAGACTCGAACCCATGCGGACAGAGGTGAGATGGCAGTGATCAGTAAAGGCGAGAGTTTTAGATCATTCAGCCACTCTCGGTCCCCTTTTAATGTGTTAAATTCCTTTCAGCTATTTGTCAATTGACCGTGATTTAACATCATTATGTTCAAAATCTTCATGTCAAATTTGCGTTACGTTTCTTCAGAAGTTTTTTTTTTTAAATAGTAGAAGTCATATAAAGGTTTACTTCTGTTACCCATTGTGGCTAAATTTACTGGCTATTCTTCATTATTTTTACACATTTGAAAAACCGTTTATGCCAGTGTGCTTTCTGTCAAATTAGGTCGAAATCCAAAACCGTTTTTCATCAAGAAGTCCTTTACATTGTTGTCTTTTAGTACCAGTGGCCATATTCAATGCCTTATTGGCATCAGTATTCATATCTAAAAGGTTTGTACAAGAAATGTTTACATAAAAATTTGACTAAATTTAAATGTTTTTGAGAAAAAAGTTGTTTACAAGATTATGTAGTGTTAGTAGTGGCGGCTATGTTTGATGAAGGATAGTATATATAAAATTAATAGGCCCGTATGCTAGGCTACTTTCCGTCAAATTTAGTCAAATTGTGTTGAATTGCTTCGATAACAGGGTCTATATTTATTGCATAGCTCCAGTAACTTCAGCCACATTTCGGTCATATCGGCAACACTTGTACGTATTTGAGAGACCTTTATATCAAGACCCTTTCTGTTCAGTTTGATAAGATTCTGCAGAGGGTTTTCGCAGAATTAAATGAAAGGGTTGTCTAAGTTATGCAACGGCTGCAATGCTTGAGAGTGAATTGGTACCATTTAAAACGCCTTGATTTCAGGATACTTACTGTCAAACTTGGTTAAATTCTGCACACCGGTTTTGAGGACGAATTAGTTTAAACATTTTCAAAGTTTTGGTAACGACCACTATATATGAATGCTGATAGAGATCATTGCATAAATTCAAAAGGTTTTGAGGCCAGACTGCTCATTGTCAAATTTGGTTTCAATTGTTCTGGGGTTTTTGAGAAGTTGAAAATTGCAATTGTTGACGGATGACGCATTAAGCGCAATACAGTTTACAATTTGATGGGAGCAATACTTACTGTTACTATCTGCAATATGTATTCTTGGTGGATTACTGTAAAATACATACATAAAGCTACAACATTATTTACCGACATCTGATGAGGTTAGTAACTTAAACTGATGATGCCGTGGTTAGTAGGTTAGTAACTTGAATTGAAGCCATGTACATTTCTTGATTTATAGCGGGACAAATATTAGCAAAGACATGAATTGAAACTTATTTGTTTTCCTCTCATGCCATCAATGTATCATCTTCACATGCCATCAATGTATTATTCTCCCATGCCATCAATGTATCATCCTCAAATGCCATCAATGTATCATCCTCACATGCCATCAGTGTATCATCCTCACATCCAATCAATGTATCACCTTCGTCTTGTTACTGAATATGTATACCTATACACCGTAGCTCCAAAAGTCTTGACACCAACGCTCTCTTACATCTATACTTCAAAAAATGGGTTAAAATCCAGCAAGATTTTTGTCGCATTTTCATTTTTATGGTACTTTTGCATTTATTTATTTTCAATTGAAACTAAAATCTGTACTGCTAATCCCACAAAAGAATTCAATTCCAGAAAGAATATTCCTTGACAGCGATATCTTGAATTAGTCCATAGTTTGAATGATGATGAACTAATACATTTTAAAAAATACACATAGTTTATGCTCAAAGGTGAAACGTTGCAGATACTTTCGAACGACACAGGAGCCAATATACAATCTGCTGCGCATTACATCCATTCGCTTTAAGCAATATAAAGGTGAGGAACAAGACATTATAGACTGAACAGAAACAAAGGCAAGTATAAACCTCAAGCTGCAGTTTCAAAACTAACTTTTTCCAGGGCCAACAGCTGCTGATATTTCGACCTTATAAGAACGATATGACAGCATACATTCTGATTCACTCGAGACTGAATATAGCATTTCTGATTCTCAGCTTACACATACTCAATGGACTCAACTGAGTCTGGCCCGACTCTAGGGCAAGGCGAACGAGGCAACTGCCTTGGATCCCGCGCTTCTCCGCAATACAATTTATTTGCTTGGGGCCCCGCGCTCATCGCTTGCTGCTTTGGGTCATACATGCTGCCTTGGGTCCCGCACATCCTAGGGCCGGGCCTGAACTGAGTACTCTGGAAAGTGAACATTCACTGTCTCAAAACTCAGTCGAAGTAAGCGTCTGTGACAATATTGATAATAGTTTGACAACAATGTCTAAGTAAGCATCTGTAAGCATACGCATAATAATTGTCTGAATGAACTAAAAAAGAAAATATCAACAATGTTAAACATCACACTCAAACTAAGCGAAAGAAACAGGAAATGTAAACAAAGTAAAACGTAAAAAATGCAACCTAAAATGACAATATAGGATGCAATGTAAACTGAAAAAGTACAAGGAAAATACAAATTTAGGAATGCTATTTGCAACATTTACATTGTCTGGTTCCATGACGATTGCGTTAGATCAAAAATGAAGATCAGATTGAATCCTGGCGATGTTTTGACAGTAGAGATTTATCATCCTCTGTAAACTAATTAAATAAGAAATTGTACACCTCTTCTGCGCAACAAATGGTATTCTAAAAAGCGTCACCGCGCTGGATAAACACCAGAATGACGACAATCACAGTATCAGTGATCAACTTACTGCATTGAGCAAGCGTAGTTCACACAAAATCAAAATTTCACAAAGGAGGTTGATACAACTAATTCTTTAGCTACATAAATCAAAACAAAATCTTGAGAAACAAAAATACTGTAAAATTTTTTAAGCAAAATGGAGTCAATAACAGAAATCTTAGAATGGTTTAAACCAGTCACTCTAGTAGACTCTCGTCTGCCCATCCCTAATGCATCAACTCCTAACTACGACATTACGTGTGACATTGGACTTGAATACCACCAGCAACATAAGCATTACAAACTACCAACCTCAAAACAAAAAATTCCTATTCGCGGTCGTTCTATTCTTAAACCTACCAACCTTTCTGGCTTCAAACCCAATGTACTCTACCTGAAGCCACCATACTTTCCTTAACACAAGAACTTGAAAAAAAAAAAATGGATCTATCTAACTTTGGCATAATAGTCATACATGTCACATGGAATGATGCGGAACAAAGAAGGGATCTCATTAAATTCTTCTCTCAATAAAAAGTCCTAATTATGTCGATTTCAATAAGTCACAATGTGATGGTCCCTGGTATTATTCTAGGAGGGAGTGTTGATATTGATCCATTTGATATTACACTACGAGATCTCTGTTCAGAATAAGATGTAAAATACGGTTTTAATTACAACTGATTCATCTTTAGAAGAGGAGAAATTCTATAGATTCTTTTTCGTAGAATCCGAATGCACTTGATAAATGGGGGTGGGTCAGTTCTACTAAATTGAAACCTTGATATCAATCATTCATCATATCATTTGCAATTATGTGGTCCAGCAGAATTATTTTCAGGAAGGGCAAACATGTAGTGGTCAGCTATTAAGTTCTACGGATGTAGGCCAAAACATATTTATAGTTGAAAACGGGGGTAGGGGTGGGGCGGGGCAATACACTATAATAGCAGCCAGGTACTCGCCACAAACGGAAACCATCAAACAACTGCTAGTTCTTGTCACACACAGAACGAGCACGTCTTAATACCTGTTATAGACAAAACAACCGTATTACGTACAATGGACCCTCAGGACAAAACAATTACAGACAAGAGTAAATCATGTCTAGATATCGTGCATATTGCGATACCTATAGCCAAGACACATCTGTCTGTTGGTAATTCAACTTTGTCACCGTTCGACCTAGATCACGTTACCGTGCGATAATACTCTGACTCTTAGCACCAAATATCGAATGATTATGCATACATGACCAGTTAACAATTACAGGGGTTTACAAAATCTTTTAATCTCCGAAATATATTTTATATTTTAACCAATTTTTTTGATAAATGCAATCTTTTAAGCAGCAAGTGATAAGTAGGGAACACATTTTATGACGATGCAACTTTACTACTGACCACCAAATCACTAACTTATTTAAAAGAAAATCGTCTCTGTGATTAAACATTTGATGAACAATATCTATCAAAAGCTAGTCTTAAAAAGAAACCCTCTGAATCTAATTCTAGTTCTAAAATACTTTTATAAAGAAAGACGTTTACACATGGTAAATATCAGTATTCGACACATACACCCATAACTAAATGAACTCAAGCTTACTGTTGTTACGAATATGTAATTAAATTGCTTGTGTGTTAGTTTTAAATTCTTTTTTTTAAATTTTGTTTTTATTACATTTTATTGTTTGGATAATATTTTTACTGGAGTTGATATTTTTCCCAGTAGATTTAGTTCTTTTCTTTTAGTCTGTTTAGAACGCAAAATGATTGCTGCATTTTTATTTTTAGCTAACCTAGTTCTTAAACTTGGTTCCGATTTTGTAAACATTGAATGAAAATGATTGGTTATTACCAAGGTCATGTTTGGCCCACGTGTTAGCTAAGTTGTAAACATCGTTTCTTTTTTATTTTTTTCCAGTGTGAGAATCTGATTCTTAGATAGAGTTATTCTAGGCTACGTGCTAAATGGCATTTTTTTTTTTACTGCGCTGTTCAAATTAGTGATCACGTAGCCCCGTCACGTGAGCCATCATGTGATCTAAAATCGTGGGTTAAAACAGACGTTTTCTAGTAGATTTGTCAGTCGTAAATATATACCTTCAGGCAGAAAGGTATTCTTGTTGTTGCCATTTGAGTTGATTTTCGTATTTAAAATAATTTATTCACCCTGGGAAATACTTTTTCAACGAAATACTTGGACAAAGACATTCACTAAATTATTCGGAATTCAAAAGCCTGAATTATATTCTTGGTGACTCAACAAAGAATTGTTGACACATCAACACAAACTGGTTATTGAAGACGTCATCGCCTTCCATATTGGAACATCATCGAGATTCGAACCTGGATTCAATTAGAACTTTTTCGTGATAGGACTTATATTTTTGAATTCTAGGATTAATTTTTGGATTTTATTCACAAACCGTAAGTCCCATTTCATATTTTTACCTTGTTTTCTATGGAAATAAATTATTTCCTTAAAATTTACAAAGCTTGTTGGCTTCACTCTTTTCTTTTGTTACTTTTGTACGAACCTACACGTAACACTGTATTCAACAACCCTCAGACGATAGTATAGGACTCAGCGAAATATTTGTTTAGGATAATACTAATAATCGGTGCCTGTGGGGGTTTTCCAATCGAAACGGAATGATTGTGCAGAAAAAGGAGGAACTCTCTCTCTCTCTCTCTCTCTCTCTGCATTACATGTACACGAAGAATGGACACAGAGTCATCAGAGTAGACAATGATTTGGTTGGAACAGAAACATCCATCGTCTAAGCCCATCCTTCTGAACTCTATCGATCATCCTCCAGATTCGCTATTGTTATGCTTTATAACATTTGAAAATGAATTATCTACAGCTTCTAACTCTAGCTCAGAACTTTTGTTAATAGGTGATCTCAGTATTGATTTAATTAATAGTTAAAAGTTAATGGAACTCTATTCTACAAATAGATAATCCCACTAATATGTTACAGTCTCCTACGTGAGACACGAACAAGTCGATGACGTTAATTGATCGTATTTATTCTACGCATCCAGAATTATTAACGCTATATTCTGTTAGTGACCACTATCAAATGTATGCCATAGAAAAAAGAACTTCTAGAAACCATTCAGACACAACCACACCACTGTTCATGATCTATCTTATCCTATAACCGTATAAATGAAAATACCTTTTTGACAGACTTGAAATATGCTCCATGCAACTGTCAACCTACTTTAATAAATCCAGGAATAAATATTCATCATCGGACTATGCCTTTTCTTGCAGTCCTAAATGGACATGATCCAGTTACATGTCAAATGGTAAAGAGAGTTATAAAAGCTCTGTCACAAATAATGTAGTAAACTCAGTTAAAAAAACACAGGAATTTAGTAGAACGTTAAATATCTGGTGCTTTTTCAAGAGTAAGTGAGAATAAAAGAGACCGAATAATTACATGGAAACATTTTGATAACTTTATTTAATATTCAAAGCACATGATTTATATTCATAATTAAAAACCGTGTGTGGTACTAATGCGGAGCCATCAGATCTTGCAAACGACCTAAAATATCTTTCTTACACCATTAACTTCAATACTTTGAAAATATTCTTCCGCATTACAAGATTTTTCACTCCTTATAGATTTTGTTTAGCTGAAAATGCGATCTCATAAACTCCAGCTTCCAATATCCATTCGCACGATCTGCGTTTTTGTTTTCCCAACTCTAATCTTCATTTCCCCAGATTCAAAACGACTCTGTACAAAACATCTTTCATATATTGTGCAGCTGTGTTGAGAACTATCATTTTCAACACACTATTCTTTTAAGAGCTCTCTCCACATATTCTGTGTTTATGATTGTGTCAAATCTCGGAAAAATTTAGATACTTAACTTGGATACCTTCCTGTATATCAAATCTACATGTATGTATGTATGTATGTATGTATATGTGTGTGTATATGTATGTATGTATACATGTATGTATATGTATGTATGTATACATGTGTGTGCCAGACACTATAGTAAGAAGGCTTAAGCTTGTGCATATACACTGGATTTATAGTTTCAGAATATTTTATTAAGAACTACTTTAAATGATTCAGTACCATATGTATTATCGTCAGAAAATAAAATTATTATTATTATTATTATTATTATTATTATTATTATCATTATTATTATTATTATTATTATTATTAGTAGTAGTAGTAGTAGTAGTAGTAGTAATAGCAGTAGTAGTAGCAGCAGCAGAGTTTGTAGTAGTAATAATAGTAGTAGATGAATTGGCCTTAATGCCAGGTGAACTAAAAGTTAAATATAATTTTTAATATTTAGCGTAACGGTTATTGAAGTTAATAATGTATCATGGAAGCAATAAAAAGACCAATATAATGAAAACTAACGTAAAAGTTATCCCCCAGACCAACACACGATTTTCGTAATTCCTACGAGTATCTTGCATAGGATTGGATTTGCATCGATGAATTGTAAAATAAAAACAAAGCACTTGCTTTAACTTGGATGTAGTTTAAAATGTTTCAGCTTGATTCGTAAGCATCCTAATCAAAGGCGATACTATGTCGGGTGTCGAAGAAGCACGTGGTGTGTATTTAAAATGACCAACACTAAACAATGTTCTGGATCGTTTAACAAATCTAAGTTATAGATACACTTCGTGGAACTGTATGTACTAGCAGAATGACCACACTTACAGATAAATAATCTTGAATGCTTCAAAAATGTCACCATCATTAGAATATAGAGCTTCCCAAGTTTCTCGTACACGATCTGGTTTGGATTTATGTAATATTTTAGCTTGTATTTATTACTAATTGGTCTTATATTTAACTATACAGTCGTTTACGATGGCTCAAACTGGTTTAATAAATCAGTCAAATTACTCTTTATTGCGTCGATGAAGTGTGGAAAATAATCTTCAAATTATTAACCGTTAAGAAGCATTGCTGCAGCTAGAAACTATTATGGCTTGGAGAATCGCGTGCATTTGATGGTAAATATCGTGTCAGTGTTTAATACACAGTGATATCCGCCAATGCTGTGTGCATGTTGCTGTAACAAAGCAATCATTGTTAGAAATATTTTTTTTTAATCGCAATAGCACTTCCGTAGGCGATTTGTCAGGAAAATTAGTTGAATAAACTTCTTTTTAATATGCAGTTTTATCAAGTTCAACATTTCAGGCTACGAGCAATCTAAAGGTCTAGATCAAAGTAACCGACACGAAATCGAATGTTTTTTCCTTTTTTGATAGAAACTTAAATTACCAGCAAATGTATCAATCACTGGCGAATTCTCCGTTTGAAAATAAATGTACTTTTATCGGAAATCAGAAGTTGTTAAGGGGAACGATATAAGAATAATGGGAATTTAACATTAATTTAATAGTTTTGGAATGGTTCTAACGGCGCACGAGAATCTGGCATTGTGACAATACTGGACGGGTTCAGGCTATGGGAATTTAACATTAGCGGTTTTAGGGTCTATATGAGAGGCCTGTTGCAGGTACATTAGGAAGAAGGGTTGGTGTGGGTGAATTTAGCATGGATATGACTGTATGGGGGTCTTGTGAGAATTTTGTCGTTACGGATATCTCTATAGAAGCTTATGTTTGGGTGAAAGTCGTATGCAAATTTTAGCACGATGCAATGGATGATCCTCAGTGGAAATGGAACGTGACGACGAGACAAACAAATAACCCGAATGACAGTCAATTTGAAATGTTTTATTGTCATTGTTGCGTTTTGTATGTTTCTTTTTCTCATTATAAACTCCAAGCATGTGTAGAACAAAATAAACATTGTCATCAGTAAAGGTCCGCCCTGGTCGTTGTTCACGAGCTATCACTTTCTTGTTAAATATGTGCCTAATACCTACTTCTCCCGGAAATATTATTTCCGAGAAACATAAAAATTAGTGTATTGAATGCCTTGAACTGGAATGTCAAATTTTCCTGTCTTTTGGACCAGACAACACTTTCTTATTCGCAGAGAAGTTGTTTCATTCAATACAAGAATAAAGAGAAGTAATGAACTGTAGATCTGCTTTTATATTAACAAAGGCAACGAAAAATCAGTATAATCTTAGTAAGACTTTTATTTCTATGCAAGTTCAGTGGACTGCAGAGACACGCACTTGTCCAACAAACTCAATAGAGCGGGAGCGCAATAATGCTCTTTCATTTCATAGGCTTCTAGAGCACTGGATATACTTGCTGATAAGATGAGTCCATCTGCAAACATGCGCCGGCAGGAGTAATCAGTAGAACAAACAACAAAGACGGTGATCTCTGGGCGCATTATGCGACGGCAGATCAGAATCTTTGTGTTTGCAGTTTGACTCGACTTACAAGCGAGTATATATGGTATTATCAAGACTTATTATTTGCATGTTAGGCATGCAGAATATAGTCAGGCCTTGTGAGTTCCATGAAATGTAACTTTAACCATTCCGCTATCAGAGCAAAATCACACATATAAAGCCGGTAGAAATGTCACTTCTGAGAATAGGGAAGCTCAGGATGAACGCATAAGTTAAGCTTAATTAATGCTAAGTTTAAGGTTTCTGTATATCATATCAACGGTTTCGAAACTATATCGTCGGACTATGGAAACGTAATATAATTTTAGCCTTGAGATTTTCTTCCCATGTAAGTCATTTTAGCTGGTGAAATTCGTAGTTGTTGTTGCTTTGCATATGAAAAAGTCTCCGCATTTTAAAGTAGTTTCGATCTTTGTGGCTCTTCAATTATACTCATTGTCATGAATTCGTTTCCATTTTATATTTATTGATATTACATAAATCATTGTATTTCTTAGTTGTTAAGCTTTAGTAGAAGCACGCGAGTTCTTAATTATTTGTGAATGAAGTTTTGCGTTTACAGTGTACAGTATCTTATGAATATTCCACGTGTGACATTATATTTCAAAGCACCAAACCTCATCACCTGATTAATGTTATAGTCAATTATTTTATTATTTGTCTAAACTAATAGATAAGTGTTGATGCCATTATTTATAACTCTGCCTGTCTTTTAAAAAGTTCCAAGTCAGATGCAAGCGAAACCGGATGTAATTTGTTTTCTCTTCTTCTTTCAATGTGTCCAATTTGATTCAAAAGATATCGTGACAATTACAACATTTTAGATTGCATCTCTTTCAAAACTGACCACAGTCTTTAACGTTTTGCTGGTAAAGTTTCACGCTAGTTGTGTTGCCTTTCCATTTATTAAAAAAGATAAAAACTATCGTGTTAGGAAAGATGGGTAAATTCTACTTTCATTGGCAGCCTCGATAATACGGGTTGATCACATTTAGGACATCATTTAAAAATGATAAACAAAATGGCACTGCTTGATCAAACAAGAAAGGATGAACGTCAAATTCATTGGGGAAATACGCTAGATAGAACCCAGTAAACATGAAAGCGTAGAGTAATAAGTCAAGTGTGGATGACTTGTTAGAGCCATTTTCCTTCTCAAAAATAAATTCTGCATTAAAACAGTAAAATACGTTGGTCATTAAGAACTTCGTTTTTGATAAAGCCTGCAGTGACAGTGTAAAGATTTATTTATATAGTAGGTATCTTGCTCATAGTGGAAGTGTCGATATTCATCTATATAGTGGGTATCGTGCTCATAGTGGAAGTGTCAAGATTCATTTATATAGTGGGTATCGTGCTGATAGTGGAAGTGTCACGATTCGTCTATATAGTGGGTATCCTGCTTCCTGCTCACAGTGGAAGTGTCAAGATTGATATATATATGGTGGGTATCCTGCTCATAGCGGAAGTGTCAAGATTCACCTATATAGTGGGTATCCTGCTCATAGTGGCAGTGACAAGATTGATATATATATAGTGGGTATCCTGCTTCCTGCTCATAGTGGCAGTGACAAGATTGATATATATATATAGTAGGTATCCTGCTTCCTGCTCATAGTGGAAGTGTCAAGACTGATGTCTATAGTGGGTATCCTGCTCATAGTGGCAGTGACAAGATTGATATATATAGTGGGTATCCTGCTTCCTGCTCATAGTGGAAGTGTCAAGATTGATGTATATAGTGGGTATCCTGCTCATAGTGGAAGTGTCAAGATTTATCTATACATTTGGTATCCTGCCAAGAGTTGATATGTATATTTATTTTATTTTGTGTTCTTGACCTTTGTCAATGATTGAGGCTAGAGTTTTGGTACGTACCTGCTTTTGTCTTGTTGGTAAGTTATAAAAAGGTTCTTTACCTGGCTTTGAAATCAAGACACTGCCTTAATCATGACCTTAGAAGGATATAGAAACGAATTTGTTAACAGTTTGGGGCAATTTTCTATTAACGTGTTTGAGGGATTTTTTCCAGACAAGGTTATTGAGACATCAGTCAAGTTTGCGACATAAGTCAAGTTGGGATGCATATAAGTTTGAGATCAACAAGATTATTCGTTCCTCCTTTAATTTCAATCTGTGGACTTATTTACTGTTGTTGTTTACAGAGATAATTTGACAGGAATCTTTTATATACAAATTTATTCATTGGACTTACAAAGAGCAGTTTGATATTTTGGACAAAAACTACTTTGGGATTATTGAGGACTAATTCAAAGCCCTTCTGGATTATATCATTGTGACACATAAAGTCTATTAGCACATCATCACATTCAAGATTGGAATTCATTCGGAACACCAGTGGAATTCATTTAGAACACTCTATACTTTTGGACTTTTGATAGAACTTTCAGGATTAATTGGGATTTAATTCATATACTATAATTTCTTTTAAATTTTCGCTTTAAATTCTAGGCAAATACACTATTCGTTGAATTTACCAAACTTGCTGGTTTTGCTTTTACTGTTACTTAGTTTAAGACCATAGAGTCGTAACAAAGTGAAATTGTTAAGATGTATAAATATTGCGGGTATTCTGAGTACAGTGACAGTGACAGAGTAAAGATTTATTTATATAGTGGTATTCTGCCTACAGCGACAGTGTCAAGATTAACCTATATAGTGGTATCCTGCCAATACTGACTGTGGCAGTGTCATGATTTATCTATACCATTGGTATTCTGCTAACAGTGACAGCGACATGAAATTCATTTTCCCATGAATATGGTCGATAGTTAAAAAGGTTATTCTGAAGCAAGACCACTACAGACACAATGAATGTAGGAAAACATTGCCTCTTGATTATTGTGAAGCAAGACCACTACAGACACAATGAATCTAGGAAAACATTGCCTCTTGATTAAATTCAAAACTGAAACGAGTCAAGACATAACGCAGTTCAGATTGGCACCGTATAACAGACATTTTCACTCTTTGCTGGATTTTGTTTCGAAAGCTTTATGTCCGTCTTTTTCAGTGAGGTATTTCTCGCAATGTCACCATATAATAGAAAGTTCATGACAATAATCTCATTAAAAGCTAAATTGTTGAAGACCCTTACTGTTCAATGAATAACATGAAGATCAAAGTAGGATTATCTCCTCGCATTGGAGATTACCTCATCGTAGGGGAGGGCTGGGTATTAAAGAGAAATTTTAAGTTTAGCCCAGAACAGGTTTTAAATGCATTAGCCCAGTTGTAACACCAGATATACATTTTAATTCAAGAAAGGAAACTTGTAAGCTGACAAAGATTTGGAATATAAAGCTTTCTAAAAGTTACAGCCCTGAAGACATTTGAACTGCGTCTACTAATTTACGAAATATGTAAATTTCTTCTCGTCATTTTGGTTTACCAATTCACTGTAACTAAAAGATAAAATATTTCAAAGTGATACGACTACCATGTGCGTATATAATAAATCAATGCATGTCTTTCGGTTTTATTGACTTTCACTATTATGGTAGTCAATCATTTCTTATAATTGTTTTATGAATCAGGGTTATGGGGTAAATTTACATTTCCATGAAATTTAATTAAAATGTCCGTTATTGTAATAGTTTGATGAACTCCCTACTGGGCTTTTCCTCACATTTACTCAGTTTCTTCATCCGGAAGACAAAATCTAAATTTTCACCGTTGTCTTGAAGATAAAAGGTATCGAATTGTTATTATCGTTTTGAATGGAAAAAAAATAACTGATTATTTTCAGCCTTAAAATGAACAACATTAATAATAAAAATCATAATCGCAAATAGAATGAGGACTAACGTGGACAGGTATTTCATTTTCTGAAGAATTTCCATTGAAAGGTTGACACATGGGACAAGGAGTATGCTCTTTGTTGATGGACACATTCCTCCGTTAGGTCTACGTGCTAACGTTCTTTACAAGAGTGATAGTTTTGAAAAAGATATAGCAATGACACGGTTATATAACAAAGGATGTAGCATCAATCAGTTTGTTCTAGCTTCAAAACTGTGCCATTGGGAGAGGCGCAGTGTAATGAAAAGCAAAGTCTTTAACTGTACGTAAAGTGATTCGTGATCCCTAAGCTCCAAATCAGTGATCGGATTTCAGTTTTGTTTGAAAGAGGTATCACTATCAATTGCTGCCGGTTAGACCTAACCCAAATCTACGAAATAATGCATTCTTGCATACCGTCTAAATCTTTAGGAAATACTGGTAAATTTGAGATTTTGTAATATTTGGTGAGTGAAAAATTGAAGTAGAACTTGTCGGCGAGAAAGTGAAAATACTTTGCATGCCGGTCGTTTACTTCAAAGATAGAAGGAGTCATGGACCACATCAGTCACGACAACATCATGAAATCACATCATGAAATTCGTCGACGTGATAGAACGGTGGTAAAACGAATCATATTTCTTTGAAATATAAGATAGCTACTAAAGTTGTTGAGAAATGCCTCAATGATATTCTTTGTAATGAAATATTAGTTCATGTCCGCTAGGCAATATTATTTTCGTGCTTTGTTTTTCAGCGAGAAGGAACCTAGCTTTGATCCCTAACGCTCGGTCCATTAAGAGAGATAGCAGTTATTTAATTATGACTGTATTGATATTATCGAGAATATTGTCATCGCTCAGCTAAAACGTTTCCAAGTCAGTATTTTAATCCAACAAAGTCCAGTATGAACTTGTACTGCGTTGTAGCAATACTAAATCTTAACGTGACCTCGAAAGCGAAGCGAACAAACACTATTCTGTACTCAAAGGGCCGTATTTGTCTTGTCCTAGCTAGGTGTGTGTGTATCTTCTCTTCTACACCTGGCTATTTTGAGAATAGTTACTGATATGTTGACTCGGTTTTCTAGCAATTATTTTGATGCTGGTGTTTCAAAATCGCTTCCTTAGTGTATATCCAATTCATATATTCCACGATCTAAAACAATATAAAAACCTTAAAACTGATCTTGCACCAAGTAACCTACAAGAATATGGTTAGTCGTTAGTGTATGTTTACACTTTCCCTGGGATCTATCTACAGCGTTCAGAATATCAATGATACATAGCTGCAATAGCCGTCGACACTACAAGTTAAATTTGTCGGTTACGAGGTACACATCCTGTAACGTATTTAATGCTTTATTGTTGTCGTTGTTTCTTAAACCTATTATCATGTTCCAAAAATCGATTATTATTCATCAAATATGAAAATGTCCAAACGGCGATCCCCC